>OX376375.1:32398825-32529240 GCA_947369275.1 Nemotelus nigrinus | reverse complement strand
TATATATATATATATATATATATATATATATATATATATATATATATATATATAAAATATATATATATATATATATATTCTATATATATATATATATATATATATATATATATATATATATATATATATATATATATATATATATGTATATATTCTATATATATATATATATATATATATATATATATATATATATATATATATATATATATATATATATATATTCTATATATATATATATATATATATATATATATATTCTATATATATATATAAATATATATATATATATATAAATATATATATATATATATATATATATATATATATATATATATATATATATATATATATATATATATATATATATATATAGATATATATATATATATATATATATTATATATATATATAAAATATATATATATATATATATATATATATATATATATATATATATATATTAAAGAATAAAATTTTTTTTAATGATTTCTGACTCTTCGTAGTCACGGTAGGGGCGCAATCGAACATGCACGTTTTTGTCGGTCAGACAATTTTTGAGCTTCTTAAAAAAAACTAAGTCAAAATTCAGAATGGGTTATGTTCCTGAGACATTTTCCTAGGGGTTATACCTAAAAGATTTTCAAAAAGTGTTAAAAAATCGACGAATTTTTTAGGTGCACTACCCTTGTAAAAGGAGTGGATCTATATAAATATAAGTTTTAAGAGGTATAGCCCCTAGTATATCGTATAAAAAATCGAATACTTTTTGGTTTTTTCAAATCGGATGAATAAAACCTGAGAAAAATGTCTGAAAAGTTCAAGAAATGTAGTTTCGAGAAAAATGAGTTTAAAGTTTTTTTTCGATAATTTATACATTTAAATCAATTATTTCGACTTTATATCCTATTCTGCCATTCCTGGTGAACACTGTAGGTCCTCGACTCCTGCGAGATGTAAAATTCTTTGCTCCAAAGCCTTTTTTGCATGCGAGCCTCTTTTGAGCATTCGGTGCTCTTTCTGTTGGCTTGCAATATACGGCAATTATCGACAGTTTCTGCGAAATTCATAGCAGTGTAGCCAATTTTGACGCCCATGAGGTCCATAATGGCAAAATAAGCTCTTGCTCCTTCGTTAAAGGTGCATGCAGCTATCCAGGATGCAATTTCCACAAGTTCTTTCCCAGCAAACGAGCTCTTTGGAGCAAATGAGCTCTTTGGTATGGATGCCATACCAAATTCTTGTAACTTTCGTTACTGTTTTGTATATTTCCACCAAGACATCTACTTAGTAAATCAAGGCTACTAAACGATGTAAATACTGCTAAACCTTGCTCTCGCACAGTTGGATCAAGAACTTGTTTATGTTGGAATGGCTTATTTTCTTCTTCACACTGTAAATATTTGCACCATTCTTTATTGCAGCACTCGTGTCGAGGCTCTTGATCTGTAGAAATTCTGTGATAATATCCAGCCTGAATTTTTTTCTCCATTTTCTCTATGAAATCTGGATATCTTTTTATTGCTAGTCCATAAAAAAGCGAAATTTCCCTTATTAATTTTAGAGTTAATTTTGCAGTTTTTACGACGGAAGCGCGGGTTGAAACTCTAGCATCTGCAGCGCCACTTTTTGATTTTCTACCTCTTTTTTGGCTCTATCTTTTTTGTTTCTTGATCTTTCTTTTTTTCTTCTTGATCTTTCTTTTTTCTTTCCTTTTCGAGTAAAGTTATTTTTTTTTTGCTTCAACTAATCGCCGATACATCCGCTTATCTACATACACATATAAAATCCGCTTATACAAGGGACAAAGCAACTGCTGCACACACCACGCTCCACGCTCCAAAACTAGTTTTACGGTACCGTTACATTTATGTGTGTAATTTTGGTTACATACGGAATTTCTCAACACGGTTTTAGAAGAACATTTCTGTGATATATTAGAACACATTTATGAAATAAAAAAAAATCGATTTTCATTCAAATTTACAAAGAAAATATCCCATTAATTTTCTTACAGAGCCAGAATGCTTAGAAATGACACCATACATCCTCTTGTCTCCTCTATGCTTAAAAGATAGCGTAAAAAGACACGTCAGAAAGGTTGTGCAGTGCATACCAAAAACTAATCTACCTATGTATAGTTAAAATTTACTACTACTGCTACTACTAAACCTTTCAATTTGGGGTTTGTTCATATTTTTATTTATTTAAAATGACTTTATGTTCAGAATATTGTTACTAAATAAATAAAAATTAAATAAAAGCTTTTTTCTCAAATCTATTCAATCCTTCTCTCCACTTTCAGTTTTGATATTTTTCAAACTTAATGTTGGTACATGTGAATATTTGCTTCTATGTGTGAATATAAGTTGTTTCTGAACACTGACGAAACTCATTCATGTATTTTAAGTTTATTAAAGGGCGGTCATCTCAATCGAATGCTCTTATACGATGGTATATTTTTCTTTTTAGGAAAAAGTAAATACCTTGTACGTGGATCAAAGCCAGTGTCCCGACACGAAAGCCTAAATCTCCTTTCATAAGACACTCGGGTCGCAACGCTTATTTTCACAAACTTATCATTGACTTTCAAATATTTCCGCCTTTTACACTTGTTTTGTTATTCTATCGCGTTAAGAAGAATGTCTATTTTTACTTGACTCATAATCACCAATAGCATTCTCCTTCGCATTTTTTTACATTTCAATTTCGTCAATTTGCATTCTAAAGCATTACAAAGTATCTGAGAGATTTTTTCACACAATGTATTCTATAATGAAAAAGTGCCTGAAATTTGTGGGGCCAATCGATTTGATGCGGGAAAAAACCTCCACTGGACTTGAGCCCAGGCGATAGTATACATATGTATATCAAGGGTAAAATCTGATTGATATTTGAATATTTTAGCATTTCGACGAAGAATACCATTAAAACTTCGAAGGGAACGGTTGAGCTACTGCCGAAAGAAGAATTACATAAAATCAGCTTAAGCCGCTAATTTTACTTCAGTTTTCCTTGCTTCCACAATCATTACGTAGTATAAGGTAACATCAAACTAACAATCCACAGTGAGTAGCAATTGCCAATCCTGAATATGTTAGTGTGGTTCATCAAGCAATCGCTAGTGACATTTATCCTTTCGTTCGCAGCAAGGATTGGTTTCTAACTATTAGTTTCTGACTATTACTATATCGACAAGCCACCATGAGAATCGCCCTAGGAGACTCATGTTTCCTGCATTTCTAGGTTAAATACTTCGTTCGCTCGTTTTAATCCCTTTTTGCTGCAAAAACTGCCTGCAACTAGTAGTTTCCACCCCATTTCAAATTGATTTGCTGACTTTTCTTTCACTGTTCCATTGGCGGAAGTAAGTGAAAAGTCGAAACGGATCCTTTATGTCTGCATTGCACTCATGTCGAGAATAGCTTGGTAGGTACAACGGCTGCCAGTATTCCACTTGACCCTCGCCTTAACCTCATGTTATCTACTTTCAATTCGAAGGACTGGTTTTTGTCACTACGATTGTGTTGCATTTGGCTAACACAAAGTCAAGTTGGATTTGCCGATTTTAAGTTCGTTTCTGCGGATACTTAGCGTAGATGGAAAGTTCGTAAGCTTTTCTATTGAATGAATTATTGAAAATGTAACCAATGGATTCTATTGATAGAAATTATGTTTTGATGGGAGCTAGTGTTAGGTCAATGAAAAAAATGTGTTCTAAATGATTGTTGCTAAAACGATATATTTAAACTTTAAATTCTTCAAATTATCTTACTTAACTTGAGAAACACTTTTAGGCAATTGCTTCAGATACAAATTTTATTTATTATTTCACATAGAAATTTTTTTCTTGTTAAATTCTGTCTTCGGTGTGAAATTGTTATCGTTGGATAAAAATCGCAGACCACAAAAATTGTCGCAGCTAGAGTAAATAAAAATCAATAATTTCCCACTGCAAGTCGTCACAGCAATCAGGTATACGCTATTTATGTGCTAGGAGCTGATGTCTGATGCCTGATGTCCCATACCTTCGAAACCACTTGGGCAAATTTCAATTTTTTATAATATCGCAATCAAATCACTTCTATATGTTAAATTATTTCTTATTTAGATACTATACGAATTGTAAATATCAAGAATATTCGCACCTAAAGTGGTTTTCTTTGTTTATTTTAATATTGCTCCCAAAAGCAGCACATTTGTAAGTGAAATTTTGATGAAAAAATAAGTAATCCTACGACAGCCCTTGGTGTGTCTAAGAGTTGAAGCTGGTAGAGAGCTTGGTGAAATTTGATGAAATTTTAATTAACCTTGATTTTTTTTTTGTTTGCGGATAAGTAACAAAAATTAATGTGTAAATTGTACCGTATACGGCTAACGCTTTAGATCTGTCTGGCTTCCAACTAATATATCACTAAATTATCATTATAGAATCTAAAGAAAATCAAATAAGAAAATCAAAATACTATTTGCTACGTTTTGAAAATATTTCGCGCAAATAATAATTTCTATATCAAACTGATCTATCTACTTCGAGATTTACCAGTCCGATTCATTATCAATTATTTAATTCTTGTCGTAAATTTCATTCCAGAAACAAGAATAAAATCTATGACTTTTACCATTCGTCACAAAATCATAAAATGGGTACACTAATTATTCTAGAAAAATATTAAATATAATACGATTCAAAATATCTTTTGACCCAAATTTGCCCAGTAACTGTACAGACTGGGTAGTATTATTAGTGGGTAAGATAAAAAACTGTCAATGAAAATGAAAAATATACATTAAAAACCCTAGCGCATCGGAACCGCTAGAAACACTAATGTTCGAAGAACAGTAGAGGATTTGTGCAGATTTTGAGTGTGTATTCTACCACTAGCTACTTTTCCTATTTAAGACTAATAATAATAATAGACCCTAAGCCAATTTAATTTCGATGACTTCATCGAAAGCTACAGCGATAGAAAGGTGTTTGGGGTTGCCGTCCGAAAAATGTCCAGACCTTAGAAAATTTAAAAATTGTTTACTTATTTTCATTGCAAATGTTCGCGGTGCGAGTACTTAGTGTAAGCATTTATTGTTACGAAAATAATAAAAACGCCTCGTGCTGGCAGCCCTTTGCTAGCACCGAAACCAAAAATATGTTACATCTGCCTCACGTTAAAGTCAACCTGCTCTGTAAATTTCGTATTGATCCGTTCACTGCATTGGAAGTTATATATAGAAGTATATAGGAAGTATATATACAAAGAAATTTAGTTTTAGTTTTTAAATTTTCTAGATCTTAATATTTGGTGTTTATTTTCACTACAAGATCACTTCGATTTGAAAATTCTATGATAAAATCGCTTACTAAAGATATGGCAAAAAAATACAATAACAACCATAACTGGCAACCCTATCATTGTTTTTCCAACTATATTTCTACTGAATATTGCCTACAATAAGTATAATTTGCCATTTTAAAATCGTTATGATTCCATGACTGTACTGGAAACTGTAGGGCAAAAAACATTATTTTCCTGAGCGAATTTTCAAAATTATAGCAGCTCCAACCGATTTTTTTCTACCAAACGTGGCTTAAAGTAAGGTTCACCTACTTTGTGAATTTCGTCAAAATCTAATGACTTAATCAGAATTTATAGGGCTAAAAGCAGTTATTTTTCTTAGTGATTTTTCAAGATAGCACTACTGGCACAGAATCGCCCGCATTTCAAAAACACTTCTATCAGACTTCATCCTATTTAATATCAATACATGCTGGAAATTTCAACTGTATCTGATTATTGGGTCATGAGTTCCCGTGAACAGAAATTTGTGATGCTAAAAATATAGGTAAATTGGGAAAGGGTTACCATTCTTGCCGGAGGTAAAATTTCAAATGTTTTACTTTGGCTATGTAGACAAAATATAGAATTTATATATGAGTGGCGTTTTTCCAAAAAGCGATAATTTTTCAGGAGTCGATAATTTGAAGGTTTTCATTTTCAGTGCCTGTCCCAGCTACAGGGTTGCCAACATGCTCATTAAAAGCAACACGAATTTATACCTAAATAGTACCAATATGTCCTGAAAATGTCATAACGTTTTGATAGCTCAGTCAAAAGTAATCACAATTTAAAAATATTCCCTATCTCTTTTTAGGCACCTAGCGCACAAATGGGGCTTAAAAATTCCAAAACTTTATCCGATTCACATTTAAAACAAGTTCGCAATTCATTTCGCTAACTTTATTTTTGCAAAAGTAATTTGTGGACGGAATAATAGGTATATTAAAAATATAACTAAAATGGCCGTCGGCGCCAAAGTGTTAAAGATTTTTCTGAGACCTGGCACTATTCTGCATATACATCAATGTATCCTGAAAATTTCAGTTCAATCGGTTGGCGCGTTCCTGAGATTTTTTCACTGAAATTTTTTGATAATATATGTATATATATATATATATATATATATATATATATATATATATATATATATATATATATATATATATATATATATATATATATATATATATATATATATATATATATATATAGAAATATGAATTTTTGGCCAAAGTGATTTTAATACTAATGTTCGAAGAACAGAAAAAACGATAAGAGCCAGCAGGCCAAAACAGTATAGCCGCTAGATTAAGTTTTCATTGCTAATTAAACTTAATTGAAGCTAGATTAAGAATGTACAATTAAAATAAAATAAAAAATCTTTTCAATTCAATTCATTCAAAATATCTTTTCGAAAACACCAAAGTCCACGCACATGAAATAATCAGATTGCTCAGTAGTTAACAAATTAAATTGTATTTATTCATTTATATATGAATACTTTTTTTTTACATGGTTGCTACTTTTTCTGGTATAATATATTATGTATTTTTCAATTAACATAGCATCTAAATATTTTTGCTCTTCTTTTTTTTTGTTATTAATTCAATTGTCAAGTTGCATAGTAAAATATTCATTAGACTAAAACAGTGATGCATAGTACAATATATACGTATAGCGAAAATTTATTTAAAAATATAAACATGTACCACAACTTTAAATTGTTATGCAAAAATACTGATTCATACTCAAAGGTTCGGCGCCTTGTTTCCGATTTTAAGTCAAATATTCTGTTTGGAAAAATTCTTCAAGTGATCAAAAGAATTATGTGTAACAGCTGTGTGTTTGGTGGTAAATATTGCCAAGATTTGGTCGGCATGGAAATTTAATTGCACAGTTTTCACTTTTTGTTGAAAATTGGACAATACTGTCACTGAAATATAAATTCCGGCCATGAAAATGCATTTTTTGACATAAAAAAAAAATTAGATGAAATTGGAGGCATGTTGCTCTAGCTTGTACCTGTTGTGGCATTCATGCAAATTGAAATTCTACAAGAATAATTCTAGTCAATTGTTAGTTGTTTTCATTACATTTTCGAAAAATGCATTTTTCTTAACTACCGAACATAAACGTTAAGATGTTTTTCTCTAATATGAGCGCAAAATTTTCTAGTCTATGCAATCGAATTTGAGGTTATGGTTCAGTTTTTTTATACTTAGTTTGTGTAGGTAATGTAGGAATTTAGATAATTATATTGCATTTAGTTTTTGTTGTTGATTCAGGCCTCTGTTTCGGATCGTCGTCGGCGTCCCGGTCCACCAGCGAAATTAGCTGCTGCCAGTCCCATACGATGTTTTAGCTCTTGGATGCCGGAATATCCTCTGGCTAGGCCGAAATCAACAGTACGTTTAGAACTGTGGGAAGAAAAGAGTAAAAATCGTCGTGGGTAATAAATTAAGTGATGTGAAATAATTTTGATAATGGTTAAATTCAAAATGAACTGAAAACTAATTCCAAAATTATACTCATGTAAATTATATTTGTTTTGATTGATGAAACACATTTTAGTGAAGTAAGTAAGTAGTAGTTGATTGATAGCATTCAAAAGAATACAAACATTTAACATCATTAGATTCATTATGCATTTTATGTCTTTACCAAAAATTTTCACTAGATATTGTAGCTCAACTCATCGCTGTGGCCAGGATTTTTCCAGCTAGGCCGGGATTTTCCATTAAACACAACAGTCGGCCATCCATCTTCTTCACTGTCCTCACTGAATCATTGCAACCGTAAGATCCCTTGCGAACCCTTAACCTTCCTACCACACCTTAAATCTGAACAGTTCAGCCAGTTCTACATTGGTGAAGTATGCCGCATTTGAAAGTCACATACATGAATTTCAATTTATTCAATCCCACGATCGAATTTAGCATTTTTTAATGCCAAACTCGATACGATCTAAAAAATAATTCCTGATGGGATCGGATAATCCAAATAAATTCGGTACGGTTATACACCACGGATTGACTAATTTTAATCCATTTTCAAATCGCATTGTATACGTAGATACAGATACAATATCGGCTTGATTTAAGATTGAGATTGAAACAGTGGAAAATAAACGGACTGTAAGGCGTAAGCTACATACATATTCTCTCAACCAAAAGTCAATCGCATTTGGTTCACTTCACCAGTGCTGCCATTTTAGCATTTTGAATGCTAGATCTAGCATTATTTTTTCGAAAACAGCATTCGAAATTCGGAGTTAGCATCTAGCATTATTTTAAGCATTTAAAATTAGATTTCGGAATAATCCGGCATTCATTTATTTACAATCTCGCCCACCAAATTTTTCTCAATATTAGCTCTGTTCGTGTACTTTCAGTCGCGTTCATGAAAGGAAACTTCCTGAATCATGCGGTGGCGGCAATTCATGAAAAATACAAAAACGCGCTCATGGCATTTTCTTAGAAGGGACAACCAGAAGTGACAGTTGTCTGATTTTGAAATAATGATAGTGATTATAAAGTCTAAAATATAAAGATTATATAGTCATCTATATTGCTTTAAATATGGTAACGTTCCATTAAATGGCGGTGATGCTAAAAATCAGTGATACGATTCCATCCACTTCAGACTCCCAGGAGCCTCGGGCATCTACAAGTTCAAGTTTACCAAAGTATGTGCATTCTAGTTAGATATTTTTTCCTGAATAATGTGAATCAATTGTTTTGTTAGGGCTTCAAATGCAAGCAATCGCACGGATATCGCTGGAGAAAAATCTTCGTTATTCGACACTAATATTTTTTCTTTACTTAAAAATAAATAATTGTTGCTGTTTTGATTGTGAGATTCCAAACGATGTTTTGAAAATTATTGGTAGAAATGTTCTTTACAGAAGAGAAAAAGATTTAGATATAATTGATATGTCTGTAATTGATAAAGAATCATTTTTAGATGTAAATTTCAAACTTCTAATATGTTTTTGTTATACATACGAGGGTTGATCAATAAGTAATGATAATGAATATAAACCAAGGTGATTAAACTTAAAAGCAACATTTGTTTTTCAACATTGTCTTCTAAAAAGTTAAAACATTTACTCCAATTTTCTTTCCAAACTCAGGATACCCTTAGAAATAATTCTTTATCTGGACTCTCCCAAAATGCCTCAACAGCGGCCATCACTTCCCTATCATCTTCAAATTTCTTTCTCCGAAAGTGTTGTTTGAGCCGAGGAAAGAGGTAAAAGCCACTGACAGCTAGATCTGGCGAATAGGGTGAGTGCACAAGCACACGGAGAGAAATTTCGGCAATGATTTTTACTACAGTGGATAATAAAATTTACTATTCCGAAAATTCGATGTGAAAACATGAATGTTATTACAAATTTGATGAAAATTTACTATTTTCCTTCAAATAATAGTAAATTCCACTACATACTACAACTCACACATGTTCATTGCGCTGTAGTAGAGACATTCATGTATACATAATTCACAACATAGTAGTAAAATGTGTAGTGCAATTGATTACAAAGGTAATGGGGCAAAAAATTACTACTACTGCAATAAAATTAATTGCAAATTTTGTATAATTTCATTACACTTTTCTCTCCGTGCAGTTCGAATCCTGTTTCTTTGATTGTATCCATCGCAACTGCAGCCTTGTGAGCTGGTGCGTTATTTTGAAGAAACAGAACTCCGGCTCGCAGTTTGCTGCGTCTTGCTATGCTTCTCGCAATTTTCTTATTTGGTCAGCTTAGTAAGAGTCTGATATAGTGTCTTCCTTTTCCAAATATTCCACCATAATAATTTCTTCAGCGTCCCAAAAAACTGATGCCATAGCCTTTCCTGCCGAACTTGGCACTTTGAATTTCTTCTGCGTCGATGAAGAGGGTTGCTTCCAGGTCATTGATTGCATTTTTGTTTCTGGATCAAAATGGTGGATCCAGATCTCATCCATGGTGACGAAATGTGACAAAAAATTCTCCTGATCTGCCTGGAACTTTTTGAGATCCATCCTTGAAATGTCGACTCATTTCTTCTTATGCTCGTCTGTTAACATTATCGGTACCCAACGCGCAGAGACCTTCTTCATATGTAATTTGTTGGCAAAGATTTTTCGAATACTACTATATGAGATCCCTAAGACCTCAGCTACATGCCTGAGGGTCACTCTTTGATCTGCCAACACGACATCTTCAACTTTTTTTACGTTGTCTTCAGTGAGGGATATGGATGGACGTCCTTCGCGGTATTCATCTTCAGTGGATGTTCTTCCCAGCTTAAACTCCTTGGCCTAGCGTGCAACGGTAGAATATGGAAGAGCAGAGTCCCTTAATGTTGCCACTATGTCGCCGTGCATGCCTCTGGCAGACAGTTTCTTCAAACAGAGGTACTTAATGACAGCTTTAATTTCGTTTTTCCCCATTTTGACGTTCTCTCTTCGACTGTTCCTATTCCCTGGTATCGACGCTTATTTATATGTTTTTTTCATGCTGACTTAGTGAGTATATGTAGCAGTAAACATTTTTTTTTTTTGAATTTTATGCGAACTGGAAATAACCGATTATCATCAACCCTCTTATAAATATACATATTGTTTTCATATTGAACCATGTTTATTTCAATTAAATAAGAAAGCATGATTTAGCATTATAATTTTACAAGATCTAGCATTATTTAGCATGAAATAAAATTGAATCTAGCATTATTCCAAAAAAATAAATGGCAGCACTGCAGTTCACACACATGTAAGCACGGTTTTGCCACGCGCATTTACAACCATGCACCATCACTCGTGTTAGGCATCCTTTTTTGACAACTGAAATATTGGAATTTACATACCAAAATATATATGCGTACGCACAATGTAGTAAATAGTTCCTCAGCAGTGGCTATTTCAGAGAAAATAATATCTGGCCACAAATTAAGAGCGTTCCAGATCGTATAATTAAGTATTTATAAATCGTAAATAATCTAAATGATATTGGTTGTCGAAATAGAAATATCATCTGTCTGGCAGTCTGAGCTAATCTCCAAATCTTCAAGAGCGAACCATTTTTTCAGTCTATCAGAGGTTTGCATGGATGTATAAAACTTCTGAGAAGTTTGAACTGTACCCGGATCTGTTAAGAAGTAACGGTCGTGTCCCAAGCACTAATGGACTTGTTACGGCTCTCAGTATTTGGTTTAAAGCTGACGAAGTATACCATCGCCCGAAGCGCTACACTTGACCTCTATCAAATGACTCATTTCGTAAATCCGCACCGAATTATGAATATCATTGAAATTATCGGCAGTATATTTTTTGGACATTAATAGTATTTTCCCATGCCTGCGAAAAGTTGACTCTCGATCATTGATCCTGAGGCATCAACTACCACATTGCTCCGGCTTTTTGGTTTTTAGTCAGCTCAATTTCCTTTCTCAGCAAATCGTTTTCTCTTTTGCTAACTTCGGTCTCCTTTCTTTTCAGCTCCATTTTCTTTCCATCCAACGTAATTGTTGATTTGTTTCCTCGACGGGCACATTTTCACTATTCATTATGTAAAGTCCACACAACAAAAGAATCGACCGAGAACCAAAAACGGAACAATAAAATTCACTTCACGAAATGTTTTATTTTTCAGTTCTTGCATATTTGAGATAACCTGAACGTAGTATGTATATTCTGAGCGAATTTGCAAAGCTTCAATTCACGCACGAATCCACGTACAGTTTAATCGTGATCGTAAAATTTCACAACACGGTTAAATAAAAATATTGTTTTTAAAGGGTGTTCCATAGCTCAAGCAAGATTTGAATTTACCGCCATTTGTCCGGTAAAGTGTTGGCAACCAAAAAACAAAACAGTTTAGAAGCTGACAGTTTCGAGTTAGTAGAAATGGAGCACTATACGAAAAAATAACGCGTTTTCATTATTGAACAATATTTCAAAAATAATGAAAGTTTGGCTGCTACAGTGCGCAAATTTCGTACAAAATATGATCGGAATATTGATTTAACTTCGTCAACTGCGAAGAGAGTAATTGAAAACTTCAAGGGGACTGGGACAATTGAAGACGCAAAATACACTGGCCGTAATCGTTAAAATTGTCGCATTTGGGGTTCAGAGAACCCACACGTGCTTTTCAAAAAACAGCTGCAGATTTTGGGCTGGAAGCGCCATTGGACCATACTTTTTCGAAAATGAGGCTGTTCAAGCAATTACTGTTACTGGTGCGCACTACAGGTGCGATATGGCGACATGATAACTGAATACTTTCTGCCTAAATTGAATGATATTGATGTGGACGACAGGTGGTTTCAACAAGACGGTGCGACATGTCATGCAGCCTGTGAAACGATTCAATTACTGCACGAGACATTGCCTGGTCGTGTTCTCTCTCGTTTTGGTGATCAGAATTGGCCCCCTAAAATTGCAATGCGCAACTACTTTTCTTATATTGAATCGTCATTTAGCTCAGATGGTCCTAACAGGTTTTGTTGATATGTGCGTAGTTTGAAATCGTCTTCTTCTATACCTAATTCTGGCTCCTTTAATAATTCTAGTGCTTCTACTCCGCAAGGAATATTTAATCTATTTGCTGACTTTTTTTCCTCTGTATATTCTAATTCTTCCTCTCCTATCTTCAGCATTTCTCCTTTTCACTTTCCTACTTGCCTATCGTTACTTGTGACCAATCCTCTTGAAGTCCAATCTATTATATCTACGTTTGACTCCAGCTCTTCTCTTGACCCTGATGAAATTCCTAACTTTTTCATTAAAAAACTTGCTTCTTCACTTTGTGTTCCTTTGTTCATCATTTTTAACAGCACTCTGTGTAATGGTATTTTCCCAGCTTTTTGGAAAGTGTCAAGCATTTTTCTTATCCTCAAGTCTGGTGATCTAAACCTAGTCACTAACTATCGCCCAATCTCAATCATTCTTTGTTTCTCTAAAATTTGTGAGCGTGTGATTTTTAATCGCGTCTATGATTCTCTTCGACACGTTTGTACCACCACTAACCATGTAGAGTTTTCTCATTTTGCTGCTTCTGCTTTCGATAGTCACTTGATGTCATATACACTGGCTTCTCGAAGGCCTTAGACTCAGTCAATCATGAGCTCCTTCTTCTTAAATTAGAGAATTATGGTATGTCGGAGCCCCTTCTCTCGTGGCTTTCATTATTACACGGAGAGAAATTTCGGCAATGATTTTTACTACAGTGGATAATAAAATTTACTATTCCGAAAATTCGATGTGAAAACATGAATGTTATTACAAATTTGATGAAAATTTACTATTTTCCTTCAAATAATAGTTAATTCCACTACATACTACAACTCACACATGTTCATTGCGCTGTAGTAGAGATATTCATGTATACATAATTCACAACAAAGTAGTAAAATGTGTAGTGCAATTGATTACAAAGGTAATGGGGCAAAAAATTACTACTATTGCAATAAAATTAATTGCAAATTTTGTATAATTTCATTACACTTTTCTCTCCGTGTAGTATTTAATCATACTTGTTTTGTCTCTCCCCGTGGCTCCTCGTCCTCTCCTTTTTTTCCTCCCCCGGTGTACTTCAGGGATCTATTCTCGAGCTTTTGTTATTTAATATTTTCGTTGACGATCTTCCTAATGTGTTTGCTTCTCCTTGTCTAATGTACGCTGTTGACCTGAAAGTTTTTCGCGTTACCAATGCTCCCTCTAATCATCTTGCTCTTGAAAACTGGTTTTGTTATACGTGTTTGCCACAATTACTTTGACGTTTCGACTCGTGTGCGTCTTTTTGTTTCCCTTGTTCGTTCTATCCTTGAGTATTGCTCTGTAGTGTGGGGTCCTCGTTTCTGTTATTTGTCTGAGGCGGTTGAATCTATCCAGCGAAGGTTTATCCACTGCCTTGTTTTCAAGCACAACATACCATATTGCCCTTACAGTTAAAATTTATCAACCTTTAATATTCCTCGACTTGATCAGGGCAGAATTTACCCCGATGAATGTTTTCTTTTTAAAGTTTATTGCGGCTATTTATCTTCATCTTTCGCGTGTTTTTTACGGCAAGCCATCATGACAGACCTATCAGAGCAAACCCTCAATGTTTAATGCTTTTACTGAGGACGCATAATAATCTTCAGCTTGGTTCTCGCCCACAGTCTATTGAAATTTTAAAAATTTTAGTTCGCAGTGCACTTTTTTCGCCTACTTAATCATATTTTATTGCTATATTTAGTTTTCATTGTTTTTGTTACATCCGTAATCCTTTTTTTCTCTCTCTATTTCTACTTTTACTGTATTCAAATTGTACTTCTATTCTTATTATGTATTTCTGAATTTTGTATTATTATTTTTTTTATTATATCCATAATCCTTTTATTCTCTATTTTTACTTGACTACTGTATTCTAATTTTTGGTTTTCTATTCTTATTGTGTATTTTAAATTTAATTTTTATTATATTTTAATTTTTTTAAATATTTTTATTCATTTTGTAACTAGGCATCATGTCTGATAAAGAAATTATTCCGAATAAATAAATAAATAAATACATAAATTAATATGATTTAACACCCTTGGATTTCTTCATATGGGGTTATTTGAAATCAAAGGTCTATTTCAACAAGCACTCATTCACCCGTGCATTGAAGGAGGAGATTCAACACTGCATCAGTGAAATTCAGCCATATTGCGAAAAAAAAGAGTGCGTATGTGCCAGCAAAGCCGTGGAGGACATGTGCCCATGCTATTTCATCTTATACTATGTACATTATGTTTCAATTAAAAAAGACATACAGCTGAGAAAAAAAACTATGTTTTCTATTTAATTAAAATCTTGCATAAATTTTGGGACACCCTATAGTATATCCCACTTTTGAGCTTGTAGTAAACTATCCGAAAGCTACGCCGTTCAACTCGCCGCTGCGCCTGAATATAGTGAACTGAACCCATAGGATAATGCGTAGAGTACTAGTTTTATTGCTTACTTCACCCAAGCACTTTGTCTTGCCGAATTTGCAGCGATGAAAAGGACAAGCTTCAGTGGGTAAAATCACAAACCAACCGAACCAAGTCATGATTTCGCCTAGAACACAGCAATATTTTAGCCCTAAACTTTTTCAAATAACATGTCAGACACTGCTAATATTTATTATAAACATAAAATCAAGGGCACAATCAAGTAACAGAGAAACTATTCGTTTGAAACGTTAAATGTTTTCTCGTAACTAATGACACCCTTTCATTATCATCCCTAACGCCCCCGCCCCCCTTTTCCTCGCTGGACTACAGAAATAACTATTTAGTATGCGAAAAGACACATTTTAACAGTAGAAACTTTTGAAAGACTCCAAAGCACTAGGGTAGTGGTATGTTCGGTTGGGGTGACTTAAATTAACATCTCAATAATTTTATAGAGGACTACAGACTACAATTTGAAGACTTGGTAAAAACTACGAGTTTGTATGCATTTATATATGTATTTACCCTCCGAAATGATCCTGCTTATTGTTAGGCAATTGCAAGAAGTCTTCATTGTTGTACGCTAGGTCTGGAATCGAGGCGTATTCGCGTGGTTGTTCTTTAATGTTCTTGTGATTGAAGTCCATTGTGGGTGCGTTTCTGTAATGTAACATCGAAAAATTCAAATGATAAATAATGTCTGTACTAGGGAAGATAAAAGAGTTTTAAGAAATCAATTAAATTGGTGTATAAATCAGTCAAAATGAAAATATCTTAATGTGCATATTTTTGTGTATATGTGTATTTTATTTTTTTATTTTCACCACCAAGGTAATTTTTTTAAAAAATTCATATAATATTCGGTGCTACAATAATATTAGAATCACACACATCTTTATTTTTCAGAGACCATTTGCGCAACCGCTGAGATAATTAACGGTTGGAGAGATGCTGTTAAGATAATTGGAAATTTCAGAAAAGAACTTATCATAAGTCGAGAAGGACGTGTTACAAGGAATATATATAAGGACGCTACAAACAAAGAGGATTTAGGAGACAAAGAGACGCAGACAGCAATACATTCAACAGGTAGACTGCGGGTAAAAAAGTTAGCGGTTGAGAGTCCTGAGCACAGCAATAAGCACGCCACCACCATCACCCTTATTAGTTACCAAGAACTAGGTTCGGGCTCTTCGGTTGTTTGAAGATCGAAAATTTCGCCGGTTTGCAAAAATGTTGACTAATGTACCGAGAGGCCAAAATTTGGAATCGGCAATGTTATTTTGAAAGAAGCCTCATATCTTCTAGGCTGGCTTTCTTTCGTAAATTTGACACAGTCAAAAATATGAGTGTAGTCAAGCTTCTTGCAGATATAGCGTTCCACTGTAGCCACAGAAGTATCATAAGCAAATCGCGATACAAAAACCTGGAGAGAAGGCGCGATTATATGCAAAGTAAGATAATCGGCAGAGTCGTTAACAGTACCATGTAAATGAGCTGTAGGTAGATTTGATTGCAAAGAAGCGGTAGACGAGTTAATAAATGCAGCATCAGCATTCCTAGTGGAAATATCGAGATGTACAGCCCCTGGCCAACGAATTAGGATCACTTCAATTTTTCGACAATTTCTTAATTTTTACAGCCAATAACAAAAACTGCCCTCTTCCAATAAAAAATATAATAATACATAATGTTATGTTTCTTTATTAACTAACAGGTAGTATTTCCACCCTTTGCTGCAATGACAGCTCGAACTCTTTCAGGCATACTCCAAATACATGAGCGTATCATAGTTTTGATGCGCTCATCGTTCGGCCAAATATCTTCGACCTTCGATTTCAGATCAGCAACGGTATTATTTTCCGATTCATAAACAATTGACTTGAGCATGCTCTACAAATTTTCAATTGGGTTCAGGTTCAGGAAGTCGCCACAACATGGTAGTACCTTTGCTGAAGATAACAAACTCAGGACGGTTTTGGTCCTGCGGCACGGTGCTCCATCTTGCATGTAAATAAATTTGCATTTCGGGGAACTCAGCGATTTGTAATATGGCACCAAACAAGTTTTCAGGACATCCTGATACTGTTTTGCGTCTATAGTCCCATTGACAAAGCATAGGGGACCTGGCCCTTCGCTCGAAATGCACGACCAAACCATCACTGCTGCTGGTGTTTTACAGTTTTTTGGACGCGATCTTCGTTCGTGCGGCTTTCTTCTCACAAACTGAGCCGTTTCTGTTACAGTTTCTAACCGAGGCTTGTTACTAACGAGTACTTAAAGGAAAGGGCACTATGAGTAAAAAACAGTTCAAAAATTGGATATGCAAAAATGAGCTACAAAACATGTGTTTCCTCGATTTTTTTTTTATAGAAACACACAGTTCACTGTTGTAAAGTTGGTTCATTTACCTTAAGCTTCCTTTAAAATCAATATACGAATGATGTTGCATTTCAAATTTCAACCATTTATATACAAGTTACCGAGCTAATGATAACACCGGAACATGACAAAAATTTGGTGTCGTCTTTATACGCAGCCAAAAAACAGGAAAAGCCGAAACACATTTACTAATTACTATACATACAGAATAGTCCTTCTACTGCCGTAAGCTACTTGTGTTTAAGGACTGTCTGCTTTTCGTCTTATAATGCGAACAACGGAAAACCACATTTTTATGTGTGGTCCTAATTCGATAGCCAGGGGCTGTAGGACTCGTGAAGTGCGAGGAGACCGAAGAAGTACAGGAGGTGCCACAAAAGATCCCGGAAGAGTGTGTGCTGGAGCAAGATACGGCTGCAGAGTTCCAACAGTCGAGGCATCAGCAGTATTAGACTCGGTACACGCAGTGGCTACATTACGTGACGGAAGAGAAGAATTAGCAGAACCCTTAAGACATTTCGAGCAATATCTTGTGCGCGAGCCTTCTGTTTATTTCGCGTGGTAACATCCATAGAAGGAAGATCTGCGTCAACAGAAAGACGTGATGTAGGAGCGGCATTGGAAACCACAGTATTCAGCAGTGGATTAATAGCATTTAGTATAAGTTTTATCTTATCTTCGGAAGCAGATAAGACTTTTGCAACGTCTTCGAGATTTGTAATTTGGATACAAAGTGAGCCATTGATGAAGTTTGTCAGCGACAGCAAAACCAGTACAGTCCTATGATTATTGATCTGTGCATACAACAATTGTTACTTACTGCCTTAACGGAATACCCCTCATCCATTTTCTTTAAAGCTCCCGCTTTTTGTTTTATAACCACCATAACAAATTTATTTTTTCTAATGGAATATTTATTTGCATCTAAAATACATCAATTATACCGGAAAGACAAACACATACATTACAAATTTTTGAAGCACAATGAACCACTGACTATTCCATTCCCTCCGATTTTTCCTTTTTTAGTATTAAAGGGTATTAAAAGGGAAATGAATCCATTATTTCAATACAATTATTCCCTCAACGTCTTCCGTGCACCATATTATAAAATCGATGCCATCCTTATGAAAGGTAACTGAGGTAAATACCGCATTTTCTTCCGAAGGCCGAAAAGTTGCTCTCAAATACCGAAATCCGCATACTTAGCATCGTGCAATCAATTCAAAATTAAGAATTCGCGCCGTATATATGCCAAATATTCCACGCAAGAAACGAATAACATTACTTCATAAAATATCAATTTAGCTATCAACCAATTAATCTATCATCGTACCTGCTCTTTCAGTGTAGGAAGCTGACAAATTGAACTGACGAGCTTCTACATCCAAACGAACAGCAGTAATTCGGCCAAGTGTTGTATAATTTCATTAGGTGTTAGAACAATAATTGCCTCGATCCGAGGCAGTTTGTATTCTATCAATGTAGCGTAGGCATCGTCACTGGCCCTATATTTCTACATATTACTAGTAAACAACAGCTTACATAAGTACACAACATGACAACGAGGTAAATAGAGCGAGCATAAATGAAATTATCAAATTTGCATTTCATTCAGCTTCCGACTAGGGCTCGTTGCACGTGTATTTAATACAGAGTTTACGCAGTAATTGTTTTACTGATTGGCAAACACAAAGCATTCATTCAGTAAAACTAATAACATGGATACTTTCAATTCGCATACAGTCCAAAAACGGAGCGGATAGGATAACGTAAATCCACATCCAGACGTCATTCATTGGTCCCGGTTGATATTGGGTCTTAAATCGATGTCGCCAAGAACCTATTCCAAGGTGAAATTATATATTTGCAGTAATTCTTGACGCGATAAGAAAAACAATACATGTTTGATGATTGCTTTCTTATGACGTCGAAATCGGATATTGACTTAGGGAAAATATGAATTTCGTAGAAATGTCGATTACATAAATGTACATAAATATGAAAATCATATGCTATTCATGCAAAGGTGAGAAATGAGCAATGACCTTTTATTTCTAAATCTATTATTCCAAGGTCAGTCCATGGTCAGAGATTGAAGTTGTTTTGATTAGAGAGTTTTTGCCATGTTTTCTAGAACGATTTAAGGTTTAATATTCGATTACTCGAATTAATTGTCCAAATAGACTTATCACAACACCGTTTCTTCAAATTAATTTGACAAACTCGCTGGCACGAAAACACAGAGAAACTTTAGAAATGTGAGATAAAATAAACAGCTGTCAAACAACTAGGTCAAATTAGATTACCCTGCAAACAAAACGAAAATATTTCGCTGCTTTGAGTCCTTGAAAAACAGTTACATGTGCACTGTTGAAGAGTTGTAATTTTTATTATCTACATATAGCACTTCAAATCTCAAAGTAAATAATAAAATTCATGGACTTTGACATCATGCAGAAATCTCATTTAATCAGGACGTCTCGAAGTTATAGATTGTTTGTCTAGAGTCCAAATCAAAAAATCTAATCTAATTTCCCAACTATATTTTTCGACCAATGAACATTTCAACAATTGAACTGAATTGGTTAGATCTTATTTTCACTAGCTTTTATGAGGAAGTGGTGTTAAGCCCAACTATTGACGCCGAGAATCTTTTCTCAAACACTCTCCATCACTTTGCTTTTACAGTTGAGCTTTCCGCTACAAATATTTCTTTCACCCAATCGTACAATAATGAAATTGTATATGATTTTCAAAATGCTGACTACTTAAGCATTAGAAACAATTTGGACACAGTAGACTGGACAATTTTTCTTTCGTTATTAGATTTAGATGAATCGGTGTCTTCTTTTTACAAAATAATTTTCAATGCCATTCACTTTTTCGTACCGGAGCTGAAGAATAAAAACAAACTCTCAGAGCCTTGGCTCGACAATAATTTAAGGCGTCTCAGAAACCGTAGAAATAAATTATATAAAGCAATTAAAAATGAAAGCTTGCTCAGTGAGGGTCTAATCGGATTATACAATCAGTTATCCAAAGAATTTTTCATCAAATCTCGCGAATCGTATGAGTTCTATGTTAATTCAATGGGGGAAAAAATCATTAGTGATCCCAGGAAGTTTTATGATTTCGTTAACTATTACCGTTATTCTTTCTTGGACCCCAAATCGATAGTTTCGGGGGCCTAGCCTCACCGGAGATGGGGGTGGGTCGGGCGCCACTCGCTTCACGACCCCGAAACTACGCTTGCCGACGCTCGGAAGCGAGAATATGCGACGGTTTCGCGTTATTTGTATAGCACAAAGAAAAACACGCTAGCGGTTTCCAAGAAATTCATACACAATTGTTTATTAGCGAAAGTTCCTAATTTACCTATATCGGCTCTTATGCACTACCTTATAACGGCGCCGCGAAAGTTACACTCTATCACTTCTGATAACTTACTCTATGTATCACATCCATCATCTATCTCAAATTTCCAAATTTCGGTATTAAACAAAGAATAAACTTAAACTACTTACAATTTAATCTCCAATCAATCTCCTCCCGCAACGGACTCGTCGTGATTCGCCGTCACTTCGCCGATAATCTCCTCAATAACTCGTTCGGTAGTCTCGATCTGCTCCTCAACCCTTTTTCAACCGTCGTCGCTATCGAAAGTTATTGTTTTCTAACCGCCAACCAACAAGCTTTTTCTCGCCAGGTACATGTGAAATAAATAGATATTCGATCGCTCGTATTTCGTCCCAAAATCTGCTCCTCGATCCTTTTACAACCGTCGTCGCTATCGAAAGTTATTGTTTTCTAACCGCCAACCAACAAGCTGTTTCTCGCCAGGTACATGTGAAAGAAATAGATATTCGATCGCTCGTATTTCGTCCCAAAATCTGCTCCTCGATCCTTTTACAACCGTCGTCGCTAACGAAAGTTATTGTTTTCTAACCGCCAACCAACAAGCTGTTTCTCGCCAGGTACATGTAAAAGAAAAATATTCGATCGCTCGTATTTCGTCCCAAAATCTGCACCCTCGTCTATTCCTTACCATGTCCAAACAACAAGAGGACGAACTACATCTTGCACACCTCGCAAGTAGCCTCGGTTTTGCTTCCTGATCCCGCTTAGACGGGATCTTCGATTCTCCGTTTGGCGAGAAAACCGACTATCCCCCATGCATTTCACATGCATTTCAAATGCATCTAGTTCCCGGTCATTGCACCTTCTCATTAGCGTGCATTGCCGCAAGTGCATTTGGTCATTGCACTTTGCATTGCGCTCAATCCACTGTAATACATGTATGGCAACGCCTCGGTGCATCTCGGAACACGGGCCGTTCCGCTGGCGTTCCGTCCGGCAGCCATTGACACACGAACTGTCAAATCTGTGTTTTGTCTGTCGCCATGGCCGTTGTCATATTTTCAATTTGTTTCTCGTTAAAATTATTTATTGTACCATTATGTGCGCTAGGGTGGTATTGTTGCAGCTGATGTTAATATTGTTCGTGTTGTTTAACAATGTGCGCGCGAATGGTATCGTTGCAGCGGACGTTTATATTGTTCGTGTTGTTTGAAAACCATGTACTTGGAGTTGATCTGATTTGGTTAGACCGGATTTTGTTTAGCCACTCACAAATGTTTTCACGCTGATCACCTTGAAGTTGCAATACTTCGCCGTATTCAGGACGCTCAATTACAGTGCCATTACCCGCAAATTCCTTTTTTTATTACCTGCTCGCACTATTTTCTTCAGGTCAAATTCCGATGAGAGGCCTTAGCCGGTAGTTAGTGACATCCGACCATTTCTTCGCGGGATCCTTACGTGCACAAGACCGACCAGGACAGTGTCATCCGCACCCTTAACTGCATCAGCGAATGGGGTCAAATTTTCGCAAATTCTGGATGGCCATACGATCAACCAACTAAATACAGGCAAGTAATAAAACTGCCAATCGATTATCAGGCACACGACTTGTCAAAACGTTTGGTTCTAATTGGATATGGACTGCTTGCTCGCGTGCACGACGACCGTATCAAAACGTTGTACAGCATATTTCTCTTTCGCTTCAGTCAGGTGAGTACTTTAATCATGTTGTTTATTCGGAACGGTTATGGGGGCGACTCGGCCCCACCAACAGCTTCGAGGAATACCGGGTCCTGGCAAATGCGCGCCTTAGTTTTGGTATTGGCCGTTTTTGGACAGGGTTCGATGAGACTCGAAGCTTAACCTACATCAATCTTACAATCATGCAATCTATAATCTACATTATTACTTCGAATCCTATGATCTATCTTACTACTTAGTCTACTTAGGCTACTACTTAGCCACTGAACTCATTGTTTACAACTTCATTCCTTCTTCTCTTTACCGTCAGCGTGTCCGCGTCAATGAATTAGTATGAATTTCTATCTGCCACCGGTACGGCTCGCGGCGTGATCGACCGTGACACCCCCCTCTCTTCAGAGGATTCCGTGGGAATCCTCGTCAGTCTTCCGACTTGTTACATACAAACGTCTCCGATTCGCGTTGCAATTTCCCGACCGCTCTATACTAACGATATGACGAAAATCTATTTCGTCCAGTTCTTCAGTTACTGATTCTGTTTTTATACTTATTCAACCGGGTTGCCAAATCATACGCGGCTATGGCTCATTTGAACTCTGGATTTCCTATCCTTACTTACTAACCACTACCACGTCCGTTTTTTTTTTTTTTTTTTTTTTTTTTTTTTTTTTTTTTTTTTTTTTTTGTTTTCCATTCACACTGTGGTTTAATGCATGCGACCTCATTCTAACTCCTCAACAAAATATACCTGCCTGTCTACATGTGCCTTGCCATAACTTAATAGCTGGTGTGGGTACTTTTTGCTTTATTATGAAAAATTCTAATGCCATTCGACCTCGTTTCTTTTTAGTTCTATTACGTGGACACCAACTACCAACATGACGCACGACGAAAGCCGCCCACCCTACAGTAACAAAGAAAACAGAAGACCCCGTAGATCTTGGAGAACGGTCTTGGATACACCTGGTGGGAGTATTTGGTATCTTCTTTCCTTATCGGTATGACTAATCATTCAATATCAACACTAATCCTTTGAAGTTTACTAACCCCCTAAACTTAACTTAAACTTAATTCTAAGTAATTTCTCAACTTAATATCTACCACCACCGCCTTAGGCAAATTCTAGCTTACAATGTCTAACCTATGTTACCAATCTATTTGCTTAACCCCGCCACCACTTCTAGCCAGCTCAATACTTGTAACACAAATGATTATGGATGTTAACCCGCCACCATTAATTTTACCCCATCTTATCCTCTAGTCCCACCACCATTATCTAGTCTAAGAGCGCCACAAATCTGAAATTCACTGGTAATTCTCTCGTTATTAATACCCCTGAGGCAGATTTATGCCACTGCCTACGTTGCCTTATTCCACATACCTCTTGAGGTCCTTCGCGTGCCACACTCCCACAGCTTTCCCGCTGGAATCTTCCAGTTCGTATGTCCAACCGGACACCCTTCTCTTCACGGAGAACGGCCCTACATATTCGGGAGCCAGTTTGGCGGAGAAATACTTTGCGGCGTCTGACAGAACGAAATTTCGACGCCACACCAAATCCCTCGGTAAAAACTGCTCATCCCGGTGCCGCAGGTCATAACGTGATTTTGATTCTTGGGCAGCTGACTTCAACCGTTCGCGAACTTCTTCGCGGACCTTTTGCAGTAGTTTTGCCTTTTCAATTCCCTCCTCCGGTGCATCTCTCCTTCCTTGTACCTCCGGGCCTTGATAACTCCCGGGATGAATGGTCATTTCTCGCCCAAAATTTAAAAAGTACGGAGTAACCTTCATGTCTTCGTGCGTTGAGGTTCTCAACGCGCAACCAATCTTCGATAAATTCTTATCCCATTCCCGATGATTCTCAGATGCATACGTTCGAAGTAAACGCTTGACATTCTGGTTCACTCGTTCCGCTGGATTCGCCTGAGGGTGATATAGCGCGGTAAATCTCATCGTAACCCCATGCTCTTCGGCCATTCGTGCGAATTCTCTAGAGCGGAATTGCACGCCGTTATCGCACACAATTATCCGTGGTACTCCGAACAAAAATAGAACGTTTTCTTCCAGTAAACGTACCACGGCCGCTCCGGTTGCTTTCCTTAGGGGAAATAACAAAGGCATCTTGGTCGCATAATCTACCACGGTCAGAATATATGAGTGTCCCCGCCGGGATCGTGGTAGAGGTCCCACGAGGTCCACACAAACCATTTCCCAGGGAGCAGTATCTTCTCGACTCCTCGACACCATCAGACCGCTGGGAAGCTTTCGATCTACCTTTACCGCTTGGCAAACCTTACACCTCCGGACATAGTTCCTCACATCCGCCTTCATTTTTGGCCAATATAACTCTTGTGCCAATCGGTCAAAGGTTTTTTGAACCCCCATGTGCCCCGCAGTAGGTTCGTCATGGCTCTGGAACAACGCCTTTGGCCGCTCGTCTTTTGGAACTACTTTTTTCCACTGGTTGTCTTGGAGCTCGGAATACCGGCCTTTTACCCACTTCCACAACATGTTTTCCCCCCCCCCTCCATTTCGGGTATTTGCCGGGGTCCTTCTGCACCTTCCTCATCATGTTCTGGTACCACACATCCGTCATCTGTGCGACAGAGGCGCAGCCTAGGTTTGTGACAGCCCTCGAGAGTGCGTCGGGCACTAAATGGTCTTTCCCCTTGCGATGGATTACCTCAAAGTCGAATTGTTGTAATCTCACTGCCCATCTAGCTAGTCTGCCTGTAGGGTCCTTAAGGCTATTCAGCCAGACCAGGGAGTGATGATCGGTAATTACCACGAATCTTGTTCCTTCTATATAAGGCCGTAGTTTCTCCACTGCCCATAGTACCCCCAAGCACTCCCTTTCAGTAACTGAATACCTTCTTTCCTGTTTGGAAAGCGCCCTGCTGAGGTAACAGATAACCTTCTCACCATCCGGATGCGCCTGGCTGAGTACTGCGCCTATGCCCACATCCGAGGCATCCGTTTGGACTTTGAATGGGAGGTCGAAATCTGGACAGGTTAGTACAGGCGCTGATGTGAGCTTACGTTTGCACATCTCGAAAGCCTGTTCACACTCCTCAGACCATAAAAATTTTCGACCCTTCTTCAAGAGATCGCTTAAGGGAGCTACCATTGTCGCATGACTGGGAATGAATCGCCGGTACCACGATACCATTCCGAGAAGTTGCCGCACTTGTCTTACCGAAGTTGGGCGAGGAAACTCGTTCACCGCTTGAACCTTCTCGGGGTCCACCCTAAGACCCTCCTCATCCACCAGGTATCCCAGATACTTGAGTTGTGCCCTACAAAACTGACACTTCTCTTTCGAAACCCTCAAACCTGCGACTCTCAATCGCTCGAAAACTTCCCGGAGAACCTTCATATGTTGCTCGAAGGACTCTGTCACCACGATAATATCGTCAAGGTAGGTGAAGACGAATGGTTCCAAAGAAGGACCAAGTACGGTGTCGATTAGTCGTTGCCACGTCGCACCCGAATTGTGTAGCCCGAACGGCATCCTCAGAAAATGAAAAAGCCCCCGTCCCGGTACTGTGAAGGCTGTGTACTGTCGCGACCCCTCCGCCATCGGTACCTGCCAGTAGGCTGATTTCACGTCTAGCGTTGATAGGTATTTAGCGTTTCGTAGTTTGTCTAGGGTGGAGGAAATATATGGTAGAGGATACGCATCCTTCTCGGACACCGCATTCACCTTTCTGAAATCCACACAGAAACGGTAGGACCCATCCTTTTTACGCACCAGGAGAATAGGCGATGACCAAGGGCTAGAGGAAGGCTCAACTACTCCTAACTTCAGCATTTCGTCTAGCTCGGTGTTAATCTGACGTTGTACTGCCGGTGAAACAGGATAGTATCTCTGTTTGATCGGGGCGGCACTGGTCTTGATGGTATGTTCGACCGCCGTCGCACAACCTAATCCATCTCCCATCAAGGCAAACTGTTGCTCCAGCAGATCTGACAGTCCGCATTTTTCTTGCTCAGTCAAATGTGACCGATCTCGCAGAGCCCCTCTGACCACTGCCGTCGTCGCGGCCAAAGAATGCCACTGCTGACCCTTCATATCTAATACTACTCCAAATCGTTGCCAGAAATCGATCCCCAAAATCACCTCTTGGGGAACTGACGGGATGACTAATGTGTCTATGACATGTTCCCGGCCGTTTAAGGTATACTTCAAGCGTACTACCCCAGACACCGCACAGGCTACGCCGTTGGCCAATCGCACCTCTTCAATCTGCTCATGACCCAGCACCAAGCCTTTATCCGCCAAACGAGACCAGCCTTTCCCTCGTAGTATCGTACGGCTCGCCCCTGAGTCCAGCAGCCCCCCCATAATTACGTCCTCAATATCCACCTGTATGTGCGGACGACTATCATTACTACTCTCCATAAGAGCGTAGTCCACGACTGGCCGTTGTGTCCTCGGTTGCGGCCTGATCCCCGTGCTTGCCTGGCCGCCTAGGAAGCACGCTGCTCGTTTCCCGAAGCCTGTTGGTTTGATCGGAATCGAGATTTCCCTCCAGTAGCCCTCGCCCGACAAGTTGGGCATGCCGACCTCATTACCCCCTGGCGACCGCAACCAAAACACCGCCGTGGCTCCGGGCACTCTCTCGACATATGTCCCTCCTTTCTGCAGTTGCAGCACTGGACCCTACTCGATTCTGCCAGGGCTGAAACTCGTTCCATGCTTCCAGAGCTAACATATGCTAGGTCTGGCTCGAGACAACGCCTTGACCGTGTGTTGGGAGGCACGAATGCCATCACCGATGCCCTGGTGGCATCCATGGTCCGGCCCATCTTCACCAACTCCGCAATGGAAGTCACTGACGTCAAGCTCAGTTGCTGTTGATAAAACGGAGTTATGTTCCTCCGCAACAGACGCAGTTTTTCCTCCTCCGAGCAGTTGGTTTCTAAACGGCTGAAAAGGCGTTCCATGACAGCTACATAGACCCCTATCGACTCGCTTTCGCCCTGAGTTCGCCGCCGAATTTCTTCCCATAGCCGGTCCTCATAATCGGATGGCAAGAACTCCGCTCTCAACTCTTTCACCAACTCATCCCAGCAACTGACCAGGCCCCGGTTGGCTCGGAACCAAATTAGCGCTCGCGAGTCGAAGAGATCTACCGCTGCTCTAAACAGTTGAGCTTTAGTGAGTCCCCTTGCCAGTCGCAGCTCTTCTACGCGCTCTAGGAACGCATTAACCGATCCGGACGAGTCACCGCTGAATTTCAATCCCCATTTAGCTACTTCTGCCGGACTTCCCGACTTTGGGGATGGCGGCGTGGCTGCGTCTTGAGTCGCGTTAGGCTGATCCACCTCATCCTCACTGGGCCCCTCGACCTTCTCTACTAGAGCACCCATCGCTAAAATGAGTCGATTGCGTAAATTCTTCGCCCCTTCCTTCTGCTCTCTCGATAACGCCTGCAAATTTCCTAAACGTCGAAACCCAAACTCGATTTTAACTCTCGCCTTAACATACTCTGAAGCTGTCTGATCGGCCGATACTCTCGCCACTAGTTCCTCGATCTCCGCTGCCTTCGCCGTCAGCTCTGCGAAATCAGTATCGAAATCAAAAGGATAGTCCGTCTCGATGTATGACGTATCCCGAGCCGTTTCTGCTTTTAATGTTGACCGCAGGGTCTTTCTCATATTATCCACGGTGTCAGCTGGGAACCCCCTAATAGCGAGCTCGTAGGTGAGTTCGTCTTTGGACAACCTATCTACTAAAATCTTCATTGTGGCCTGCACTGACCCGGAGGTCTACACTACAGCTAAAATAAAATTGCCTAAGAGACCAACTATGAAACTGCTAGCGCAATTTTCTGTTTCCCAATTCAAAAGCACTTCCCCGGGAGTTAACCTGCCGATGCGCCAAAAGAAAAATCGAGCGTTAAATCACCCGAAATGCCCAGTCTCCACGCACCTCTACCCCGAAAAGCCCGATCAGCGAACTGCCACCCTAAAAAAACGAATCACTGTCCACAACCTCTTCACCAATCAAATTCCCGCAACCGTATTAAGTCACTCCACACCTGTCTATCTTCTCCCCTGACGTGATCCTATCACACACACTAAATTAAATGTATTTTCCCTACTCACACTCCCAATTCAAATTTTATTATACGCTGTAAATACCGCACTAACTTGTTATAGAATAATACCTGTAAACGAAACTACGATTCTCAGACCCAACAATAAATCCTATTGAGTACGCAATGCCCCAAATCAAAATAAGTAGCCACTTAAGTTGGACTATTCCATCTGCTATCGTTCATATCTAAAATTTATGTTCCTACCGAACTTCCCGCAACTTGGGCTATGTAAATATCATCGCACACCCACACACACACACTGGCGCACCAGAATTCAAATGTTTATATAGGTATTAATCATAAAACAAAAGGGCATTAATGTATATTAATCCTACGCGGATTTTATTCCCTATATCTTCAAAATATGCATGCACTAATAATATGAATTGCTCGCAAAATTTATACCGATCTTCTTCAGTTTGGCTGTTGTAGTAACTAGCCACCGGTTCTCTTCTTCTACGAACGAAAAATTACTCCGCGTTAGGAATCTATTACAGGATTCGTATTTTCGGTTCTACAAGTACGAAACAAAGAAGCTAGAAAATTTTCACCGGTACCGTTACGACCGTTGGCCCCACGTTGGGCGCCAATTTATTACCGTTATTCTTTCTTGGACCCCAAATCGATAGTTTCGGGGGCCTAGCCTCACCGGAGATGGGGGTGGGTCGGGCGCCACTCGCTTCACGACCCCGAAACTACGCTTGCCGACGCTCGGAAGCGAGAATATGCGACGGTTTCGCGTTATTTGTATAGCACAAAGAAAAACACGCTAGCGGTTTCCAAGAAATTCATACACAATTGTTTATTAGCGAAAGTTCCTAATTTACCTATATCGGCTCTTATGCACTACCTTATAACGGCGCCGCGAAAGTTACACTCTATCACTTCTGATAACTTACTCTATGTATCACATCCATCATCTATCTCAAATTTCCAAATTTCGGTATTAAACAAAGAATAAACTTAAACTACTTACAATTTAATCTCCAATCAATCTCCTCCCGCAACGGACTCGTCGTGATTCGCCGTCACTTCGCCGATAATCTCCTCAATAACTCGTTCGGTAGTCTCGATCTGCTCCTCAACCCTTTTTCAACCGTCGTCGCTATCGAAAGTTATTGTTTTCTAACCGCCAACCAACAAGCTTTTTCTCGCCAGGTACATGTGAAATAAATAGATATTCGATCGCTCGTATTTCGTCCCAAAATCTGCTCCTCGATCCTTTTACAACCGTCGTCGCTATCGAAAGTTATTGTTTTCTAACCGCCAACCAACAAGCTGTTTCTCGCCAGGTACATGTGAAAGAAATAGATATTCGATCGCTCGTATTTCGTCCCAAAATCTGCTCCTCGATCCTTTTACAACCGTCGTCGCTAACGAAAGTTATTGTTTTCTAACCGCCAACCAACAAGCTGTTTCTCGCCAGGTACATGTAAAAGAAAAATATTCGATCGCTCGTATTTCGTCCCAAAATCTGCACCCTCGTCTATTCCTTACCATGTCCAAACAACAAGAGGACGAACTACATCTTGCACACCTCGCAAGTAGCCTCGGTTTTGCTTCCTGATCCCGCTTAGACGGGATCTTCGATTCTCCGTTTGGCGAGAAAACCGACTATCCCCCATGCATTTCACATGCATTTCAAATGCATCTAGTTCCCGGTCATTGCACCTTCTCATTAGCGTGCATTGCCGCAAGTGCATTTGGTCATTGCACTTTGCATTGCGCTCAATCCACTGTAATACATGTATGGCAACGCCTCGGTGCATCTCGGAACACGGGCCGTTCCGCTGGCGTTCCGTCCGGCAGCCATTGACACACGAACTGTCAAATCTGTGTTTTGTCTGTCGCCATGGCCGTTGTCATATTTTCAATTTGTTTCTCGTTAAAATTATTTATTGTACCATTATGTGCGCTAGGGTGGTATTGTTGCAGCTGATGTTAATATTGTTCGTGTTGTTTAACAATGTGCGCGCGAATGGTATCGTTGCAGCGGACGTTTATATTGTTCGTGTTGTTTGAAAACCATGTACTTGGAGTTGATCTGATTTGGTTAGACCGGATTTTGTTTAGCCACTCACAAATGTTTTCACGCTGATCACCTTGAAGTTGCAATACTTCGCCGTATTCAGGACGCTCAATTACAGTGCCATTACCCGCAAATTCCTTTTTTTATTACCTGCTCGCACTATTTTCTTCAGGTCAAATTCCGATGAGAGGCCTTAGCCGGTAGTTAGTGACATCCGACCATTTCTTCGCGGGATCCTTACGTGCACAAGACCGACCAGGACAGTGTCATCCGCACCCTTAACTGCATCAGCGAATGGGGTCAAATTTTCGCAAATTCTGGATGGCCATACGATCAACCAACTAAATACAGGCAAGTAATAAAACTGCCAATCGATTATCAGGCACACGACTTGTCAAAACGTTTGGTTCTAATTGGATATGGACTGCTTGCTCGCGTGCACGACGACCGTATCAAAACGTTGTACAGCATATTTCTCTTTCGCTTCAGTCAGGTGAGTACTTTAATCATGTTGTTTATTCGGAACGGTTATGGGGGCGACTCGGCCCCACCAACAGCTTCGAGGAATACCGGGTCCTGGCAAATGCGCGCCTTAGTTTTGGTATTGGCCGTTTTTGGACAGGGTTCGATGAGACTCGAAGCTTAACCTACATCAATCTTACAATCATGCAATCTATAATCTACATTATTACTTCGAATCCTATGATCTATCTTACTACTTAGTCTACTTAGGCTACTACTTAGCCACTGAACTCATTGTTTACAACTTCATTCCTTCTTCTCTTTACCGTCAGCGTGTCCGCGTCAATGAATTAGTATGAATTTCTATCTGCCACCGGTACGGCTCGCGGCGTGATCGACCGTGACATAACTTGAAACGTAAAACAACCGGCTATCCCTGTTCGATGTCCCGTGGTAACATGGTTTCTTCCTGCCCACAAGCCATTTGTAACTTTTTTGCTGATCACTTTCAAAATACTTTTTGCTCGCCGAAAACCTCCACTTCTACTATGTCTGCTAGAATCACCGCGAGACTTCTTATCGACGGGTTTGTTCTTACACAAGAGGCTATTATTGAAGCTATGCATGAACTAAAGATCAGCAAAGGACCAGGCCCTGATTTGGTTTCTCCTTTCTTCGTCGCACAATTTGCGGACCAATTGATTACTCCTTTGCACATGATTTTCAATAAATCCCTCTTCATAGGTGTTTTCCCATCTTTCTGGAAATCTTCATACCTGACGCCTATTTTCAAAAGTGGTGATAAACGATCAGTCGATAGCTATCGGGGGATTGCTATTCTATCTGTTATCCCCAAAGTTTTTGAGAAGTTAGTTTGTGAAAAACTTACTCGCATAATCGACCCTCTTCTAAATGAGCAACAACATGAATTTCGTAAGAGTAGATCGACTTCTCAATCTCACGATCCTGGTTTCTGATGTGCTCTGTGAAATGGAAAAAGGAAGTCAAATTGACGCAGTCCATACGAACTTTAGTAAGGTTTTCGACCGGGTTGACCATCAAACTCTAGTATACAAGCTTCGCAACTTTGGTATATCAGGGTCTCTTCTTAATTGGTTCCAGTCTTATCTTCGCGATCGAACTAAGCTTGTTAAATTCCAGGGCCACTTATCTAAAAGAGTTTTCGCATCTTCTGGAGTACCGCAAGGCAGTCATCTAGGTCCCCTACTTTTTAACATCTTCTTTTCCGATCTTTCTGAGACATTGCTTGGTATACCCCATCTCTTTTATGCAGACGACTTAAAAATATACCATAGCATAAACACGCAATCTGACGCAACTTTTCTACAATGCAAGCTTCAATCTCTCGAACAGTGGTGCGATGAGAATAATTTAGATCTTAACATTAACAAGTGCCATGTAATGAGCTTTCCCCGTAAGAATACGATCAAAAAGTATTCTCATTGCCTTAACAACACCATATTGAATAGGGTTGACCATATTATAGATCCCTGGGTAGTATTGGACAATGAGATGCGCTTCAATCTCCACTATGACAAAATCCTTGCCAGGGCGAATAAACAGCTCGGATTCATTAAGAGACGTGCTAAAGAGTCCAAGAATATATGGGTTACCAAGTCATTATATATCACTCTGGTGCATCCTCTATTGGAGTATGCCTGCATAATATGGAACCCAGTTTTTGAGCTACATAGTGATAGAGTGGAATCTATTCAGAAACAGTTTTTACTTTTCGCTTTTTCGAGACCTTTATGATCCAAAAGACTTTCAACATCTTCCTTCTTACAAAACCAGACTGAGCCTTATTAATTTAATGCCTCTCTCTTCTAGAAGAATACTGTTAAGTGCATGCCTAACCTATGATATTATAAGTGGTGCAGTCAATGTTGAAGTTCTCTCCAACAAAATTATTTTCAATGACCAACCAAGACGCCCTAGGTACGCAAATCTGCTCAAGGAGTTCAATCACCATACTACCTATGCATATAACGAGACCATAAATAGGTGTTGTAGAATATTCAACTCTATAAGCAGCAACTATGCTTCGGGGATCTCTAAACAAATATGCAGTTAGGGACAAAACTCTCCATACACCCTCAAAATTTCATAAATTTAGTAAAAAATGCAAATATTTATGAGAGTTTTATATGCAACTTTACTGCAAATGTATTTTTTTAACATTAGTTTAAAAAAAATTACATTAATTAACTTATAACCGTAAAAACACAGGAAAAAACGAAATTCAGTAGGGACAAAAGTGTTCATATATTGATCAGATAATGTACTCTGGTCTTTATTGCATTGCTTTACTGTTGTTTTTCTTCAAAGAACCATTGAATTTCCTATGAAATGCATTAAGGCGGTATTCCGGTTTTTCACGCGATAATCATTCATTATTTCAATATGAATTTTAATACATAAAAATAAATACTCAATGGATATGGTTTTATTTTGCGTTTATTGCAGGATTTAAACTTTAGAAAAAACTTGGATTTCAAAAAAAAACTTGAAAATTGTTGTTGCTATGAGGGCTTGAAGTTGAAGTTGAAAATCAATCTTGGCAGGATTGCGTCCGTTTGAATTATCTGAAATTAGCGAATGAGGTGTCATTTTACTCAGGAAAATACCCGTTACAAGATGAACTACGCTTATCAATATCCAATTATTCGTTAAAAAATGGCAGCTGATAACAAATTTTTTTTCTAATTTTTCCGTTTTTATTTTAGTTTTTTTATTAAAAATTATAGTTAATTGTTTTGTATCATCACAATCGTAGTTCAGCTTTTTCCTTAAATCATAGCAAATAATTTGATATATCACTCATTAAATTCTGTAAGACCGTTTTCGAGAAATCTTGTCAAGAAGTTGAGAAAAGATGGTTTTGAGAAAATCGCGTTTAAAGTTTTATCTCAAACACTCTCGCCTCAAGCGTGCCAGGGATTTTCCAGAGATGATAGTGGTGGAAATGCGAATAACTTCAAAACGAAAACAGATACTGCGATAAAATTTTAAAGCAAGATTATATGATCATAGTGGAATAAGAAAATGCAAAAAAAAAATTTTCGATTTTTTCAAACCGAAAGACCGGAATACCCCCTTAATACGATCTAATGATTAGTTTCGTTTTAGTAATCTGTGAGCAAAGGGAGTGAAAAATGAGCAAGCGTAAGGAAGTAAGTGAAAAATAAAAAGTGAAAAAAAATTTTGAAATAAAAAGTTTATTTATTACTGAGCACAGAAATGGAAAATCATACCGCGCAATTTGAGTTTTGTTTAATTTATCCCGTGCCACTGTCCAATACATTGTTCAAAAGCATTAAAAACAGGATCAGTGGAAAATAAGCCAAGAAATGGAAGACCAAAGAAACTTTCCAGGCGGGATATCAGCATGATCTTAAAAGAGGTCGACAAAAACCCAAGGATCACCGGTCGGCAACTGGCGGAACATGTCACTAATACTTCGAATAAGTGTGTTCACCCTAAAACCATCCGAAGAATCTTACGTTCCGATGGATATGCAAGTAGAGTTCCTCGTAAATAACCGCTAATATCTGAAAAGAATAGCCAGCTTCGACTTGAATTTGCAAAGTGATATTTAGGAAAGGATTTAGAGTTCTGGAAAACTGTCTTATTTACTGATAAAAGCAAGTTCAACTTGTTCGGTAATGATGGCAAAGAAAGAATCTGGCGAAAAAAGGGAACAGCATTGTAATTGAAGAATTTGATACCAACAGTAAAACACGGCGGTGGCAATGTGATGGTGTGGGGTGGAATTGCAGCTGGTGGGGTTGGCAGATGGGTCTTTATAGACGGTATTATGGACCAATACTATTATAAAAGGCTGTTCGAAGAAAACTTGCAATCTTCTGTGGACAATTTAGGTCTTGGCCGGCATTGGATATTCCAACAGGACAGCGATCCCAAACATACTGCACTCTTTGTAAAGAACTAGTTGCTTTATTATGCACCAAGGCAGCTGTATTATCCTCCTCAGTCGCCAGACTTAAACCCCATTGAACATATTTGGGAACTTATGAAAAAAAAAATCTAGAAAATTCACACCAGCAGCAAGGAATCACTCAAAACTGCGCTTCAACAAGCCTGGGGAGAAATAACTCCGGAAGTCACTAAAAATTTGGTGGATGCAATGTCACGATGGTTGCAGGCTGTTATTGATGCCAACGGTGGCCCAACAAAATATTGGAATATAAAATTATATTAAATAATGTGGAATTTTCAGTTCAATGACATAATGTATGAACACTTTTGTCCCTACTGAATTTCTTTTTTTATAAAACTAATGTGATTTTTTTTAAAAATTTATGTTGTTAAAAATACATTTGCAGTAAAGTTGCATATAAAATTCTCATAAATATTTGCATTTTCTACTAAATTTATGAAATTTTCAGGGTGTATGGAGATTTTTGTCCCCAACTGTACTTTCAAAACAAATTTATTAAAGGCCCTATCATAATCCTATTCCCACTTAATTTCCCATCAAACTAGCTTAAATTAAAACAAAACATATTAAAGTAAAGTAACTAAAATAAAAGTTGTGATGTATTTTGTTTTCTAATGTGTTGGGAAAATATGTATTTTGTTGTTACATTGAATTGTTAATATTTTGCTGTTGTATATGATGCCTTGTTTGGTAAATAAATAAATAATATTTCAAACGGAGAGGACATCTTATCGTATTTGACATTTTACTATAGTTTCATTGAAAACGATTTCAATTCTTAAGACTATTGCCGAAAGCATAAACCATTAATTGATATATCATCAATTTTGTAACTATCATTAAGATAGCAGCTTCTACTTCACCAAGCAAGGTCACCATGGTCATGGCTATTAACGTTTAACTGGATATTAATTTTGATTTAATAAACTCATTCAACCAACCATAAGACTTCCATAGAAAGTTATTGAACTACAAAAACCATTTGGTTACGGCCCAATGCTAAGTCTTATTAAGTTCTTCACTTAAACCAATAACCATTCACTTTTCATCGTCATAGTCTTTCCTTATTCATTACGAATGGAATGATGACACCTACTACATCAGTACATCAAAAAGTATCACTTCAAAAACGATGCAGATGGAAAGATCATAGCACCTCTCACCAAATTATGACACCATTAATCCCCGTTATGAGATTTAATTACAATATAGATCTGCTACCATGAAGACGTGCTCGTTCTGACTTCCATTCCTTACCATATCATCGCCACTCCTATACTGCTGGTCTACAATGCAACCTCAAGCGTGCAAAGCAGATTAAGGATTTCATTAAAAATTATCTAAGAGTCGTACACTCTTTCCAACCATGTAGTTTCCCGTTTTTTATGAAGCCCGCTATCGAGCTGTTTCTATCGCCGAACATAAACTAACATCAAAAGCAGCCCCAATTAAAATTTCATAATTATTATGTTTTTGAGAGCAAAACGTAATCATTCTGATTTTTTCGGAGAAAGTTTTCGACCCTGTGACTTTTCGGCTGCAAACAGCAAGGTAACAAAAATCAGGTTACAAACCGAGCAAGCCTACGTCCGCACGGGGCATATTACCTATGTTTCTAATTACTTCTTGTCGAGTCATTTATTTTCACTTACTTAACGTGCTTCCTACTTCTAATGCAGTCGTGCTAAGTAAAATACTCACTTTCCCAGATCGTATTGCGTCTTCAGGACAGTTTCTCCGAGTCGGGCGATAAATGCCATTAGCTCGTCTCGCGGGATCTCTTGCATGGCATCGTAGTAATTATAGCTGGAAAGAACAAGAAAAAAAAGGAAAACCGATTCGTATGAGAAAACTACATTAATTTATTTAGTGTGAAGTGAAAGTGTTAAGAGATAGTGAATGACAAGGGATCTGCGCCCTGAACTCAATTATATTTAGTGTTGGTTTTTGTACAAGTTCTGGTCTCCTAGTGCACTGACAAATAGATTATCTTTGACAGAAACGATAAGAGTTATGGTTGCAATGAAGTGATACCTTGCGATAAATCTTTTGAGTCGTTTTGCGACAAGACTGACGACAAAGCGAATTGTATTAAAAGCTTCAAGTGTCTGTTCTGTGGATTTCTAAGTGCCATGCTATGATCTACATTCGCGAATAGCTTCTAAAGAGAATTCAAAGCAAAAAAAATCGATTTAACTTTAATTTACTCAGAGTGAATAGGACAATATAAAACCTTATAGTTATCAATGTTGTGGCAACTAAAATAGAAGTGTCTTAATGAATTTCATTGGTGCAATGATGTCGACGCACGTTGAACGCATTCGACGGTTCAAATTTTTGTTGGAGAATAAAACTTATTTGACAAGTCCTACACAATAACCAAAGAATATCAAAATTAGCTCTATTGGGAACTGCTTCGTCAAAAATGTAGGTTTTGAAGTGCTTACAACAGTAGTAATTCATAAAAGTCCCAGAGATTTGAATTTGCCGCCATTTGTCCGGTAAAGTGTTGGCAAAAAAAAAAACCAAAACAGTTTGGAAGCTTACAGTTTAGGATTAGTTGAAATGGAGCGCTACACGAAAGAACAACGAGTTTTCAATGTTGAAGAATATTTCAATAATAATGAAAGTTTGACTGCTACAGTGCGCAAATTTCGTACAAAATATGGTCGGAATATTGATTTAACTTCGTCAACTGTGAAGAGAGTAATTGAAAAATTCAGGGAGCCTGGGTCAATTGGGGACGCGAAATACACTAGCCGTCCAAAAACAAGCCGTTCAAAGATAATATCGAAGCAATGCGTGAGGGTGTTGGTGAAAGTCCAGGAAAATTCATTTGGTGTCGTGAACAAGAATTGCAAATTTCACGAAGCTCTCTACAGCGTATAAGATCTGCGTATCCATGCTTACAAAGTTCAATTGACACAAAAGCTGCAACCTAATGATCATGCACAGCGAAGAGTAGATATGGGAAATAACTGTATACATAAGTAACACGTTCCAACGTTACATTTGCCGACGCAGGGCTGCCAGGTCTTCTGGAATAAATTACCGTACCAATGTTCAAAAATTACCTGATTTTCACGTTTTTACCGTACGGCATTACTTTGTGTTTGTGTAAACCTTAATACATTATAATACATAACATTCCTTTTCTCCATGAATAAGATTCTTTTATTCGTTAATTACAATATAGTTTTATTAGGGGCCATGTTTTTCATTTTACAACTTGTGAGCAAGAAGGAAACAAAATGCGGCTATAAAAATAGTTTAGCTTTTTGGTCGAAATACAAAAACAAAATAATGATTGAGAGATAAAAAGTGGGTTTTCAGTAAAAAATCTACAATATATTCGAGGAACTATTTCATAATTAACAAAACTTCTAAACATGTTTTGTGAAAAAATACGAAAAACATAAATTGATTCACGCACTTTTCTACCATAAAATGTGTATACATATTAGGCAAGTACTTATTTGTAAATATCTTGGTTAAATTTTTTGTGCTACTTTCTGGAGTGTTAAATTTCATACAAGTGGATTCACCGATACATTCTGACGTTAATATTGTTGCATTCAGCGTTTCCAAATTCATGTTATACCTATTTTTCGTTTTGATCAAATTAAGTTTTGAAAAAGTCCTTTCACAATAAGCGCTTGAATAAGGCAAACAAAGAAGATCTAGCACAAATTTGGACAGGACAGCAAATTCTTGTTTTCCAGTTTCATCCACAATTTTACCCAAATTATAATAAAAGCAACAAATTTCATTCAAATTGGAAGTTTCCTCCACTCATCATCTAAGTCTTGAATATCTATTCCATTTCATATTCTGGGACAAAAGCTGCATAAGTATTTTAAGGAGTGGTATTCGTCTCCTTTTGAGAAGTCTACTGCCAGCTCGGCTTTAAAATATGCATTACAGCGAAAAGTAGGTTGCAAAACTCAAATCGCTTTTCATTTCTACGTAAGCAATCTTATAAAATTGGGTGCGATTCTGAATAAAACTTTAATTCTCCTGTTCGAAATCGACTACTAAATTTTTATCTGTTATATGCCGTAAATACTCTTCCACACAATGAGGAAGATAAGCTAGAAATTTTTCGTTCATAGAAGGATATATATCTTCAACTTTTACGGAGTAAGAAAAAGTTAAAGATATAAGTTGATCCAAGTAATATCAAAAACCAAGCAAAATTTTTCGTGACATACCCTGACGGAATGTTTTCATTACAGCTGTTATCAAAGTTAGGCACAATTCGTGGCAAATCCTAAAATGCTAAGGGTGCAACTACTCGAAGTATACGAAACAGCAAGTGCGTAAAATTTTCGAAATACATTTATTGGGTTGGTTGGAATATTATTTGGTGGAATTTTCAAGAAGATCAGGTAAAAGAAATTGGTACAAACATACATAAAATCAGCCATTTATAGAAAAAGCCAAAATTACCGTGCGGTAATAGTTTATTACCTTTAACCGTACGGTGCTTGAAATTACCGTACAAATACGGTAATTACCGTACACCTGGCAGCCCTGTTCCGACGAGTAACATGTTCCAGTAACATGTTATTTTTGGAACGATATTCCTGTGAGGTATATTGGAACGCACAACGTGTGTTATCATACACGTTACTCGTTCTAATATAACGCACAGTAAGTAATACGTTACGAACGTTCCAAACTGTCTATCGAGTTTACTCAACATCGTGTATTTGTGCGTTCCTGTGCAAATCATCGCTAGTGAAGCTAAAAGCCCTAAAAATATGAGTTTTTTGTGAGCTGGCGCACAAGTACAATAAAGAGGAGGCCAATGACCGAAACGATTGTCGCATGCTCTTGAGGCCGCTTATGATGTTTCAACCGTTTCTCGTTTTTGATATGAGTAAAGCGTTCCAAAAATAACATGTAGTTTTCAGTAACATGTTCCATTGGGAACATGTTACAGAATTGGAACTATGTTATTTAACGTGTTACGTTAAATAACGCCCAACTCTAGCGAAGAGCGTTCGTTAAAAGGATTATTGAACAACAAGTGAATGACGATTTTTCGAGCGAAATCATCCGAAGCGTTGAAGCTCATTTTCACCTCGATGGCTTCTTTAATCGTCAAAATTGTTGCATTTGGGGTTCAGAGAGCCCACTTGTGCTTTTCGAAAAGCAAATGCATCCTGAACCACTGTTTGGTGCGAATTTTGGGTTGGAGGCGCCATTCGACCATACTTTTTCGAAATTGAGGTTGGTCATGCAGTTACTGTAACTGGTGCTCGATATAGCGACGTGATAACCCAGTACTTTCTGCCTAACTTGGATGATATTGTTGTGGACGGCAAGTGGTTTCAACAAGACGGTACTACATGCCATACAGCCCGTGAAACGATCTAATTACTGCATGAGACATTTCCTGGTTGTGTACTGTCTCGTTTTGGTGATCAGAATTGGACCCCTAGATCAGGTGATTTAACACTTTTGGATTTCTTCCTATGAGGTTATTTGAATTCAAAGGTCTATGCCAACAAGCCCACATCAACCCGTGTTTTGAAGGAGGAGATTCAAAGCGGCATCAGCGAAATTCAGCCACATTTATGCAAAATGGTCATGGAAAAATTCGACAAAAGAGTGCGTATATGCCAGCAAAGCCGTAGAGGACATTTGCTCGATATGCTATTCCATACATTACCCTATACTATGTACATTATTTCCCTTTAAATTCAAATCTTGCGTAGATTTTGGGACACCCTGTAGGAAAAAAACCGGATAGAGAAAGTAGTGAAAAGTTTAATTGTAAGTAATACCATATGCTTACATATTTAAAAATTATTTGAACAGAATGAAATGAATTCATTTGATTGTGGGAAGAAAGAAATCCGTTTGCCAAAACTTTAATAAGTCACCAAATTTCACAAAAACTTGGAGAAAAATCAGTGCTGCAAATTCCAAAAAAAAAACTGCTCAGGTTTATAAGCATTTTTTTTTCTTTTGTTATAACGACTTTATTAACTTTTATCGTCGTCAGGGTTCAAGCTTTTTGAATAAAATTTGAAGTAGAAGTTTTTTGAAAAAAAGGAGCAGATTGATAAAAAGTGAAGTAGATTGCAAATTGGGGTCAATGCATTTATTTTTCATAAAAATGGGTAAAAAATATCATTTTTAGCACAACGGTAAAAATTATTGAGTAAAACAATATCAACGAATTTAATTTGACAAGTTTAAAAAAAAACTAAGCCATAATATAAATATCCACAGTTTTTATCATTTCTTTACGGAGCAGTATCATTAGTTTTTGATAGCTTTCGTCAATCAATTTGAAAAAGTCACAATGTTTTACTAATGATGACGGAGGTTCAAACATAGTTTGACTTAAATCAATATTTTTTTTTTGCCAAAACAAAATTTCCAACAGTTTTTATATGCAAGAGATTCTTATTTTGTACTTTAATATAAGAAAAATACTTAAACGTATGGCGCTACAAAGTATTATGATTTGATTATGTATGTTTGAATAATTAATTGTTTTGTTTCCCTGGTCTTTCACTAAGTTGTTCGTTTAGTCGAAACAATATTTGAATAAATTGGTTTTTTCGTCAAATTTGAAGGAATCAAAGGAGCATCAAAAGGTTCAATAGAAAAATTATGTCAAATTCGATTGAAACAAAATGGGTACTTCTCGGCTGTCTGGAAACTAGCATCGGTTATTCCGCTCCCTAAGAGCCTAGACAGACGACACAAGTTAATTATCATTTCGAGCCCAATGATCATTATCCACTACGTGTGTCATGGTTAATCATCATTTGTAACATCATCAATGAGGTTCTACGAATTATCATTTGGAAGCTAATGCTCATTTGCTCTTATCGATTGTCGCACCATCTACGGAGAAGATTATGAAATTTACTGGGGACATTCGGGAAATTCCATTTGAAATAATGTAGTTTCTAACTGTCAAAAACATAAACATATTATTTCGAATATATTTTATTTCGAATGTATTATTTCGAATATATATGTATTAATTTCTGATTTTTTGATGTGTTTCGATAAACAATAACTGTCAAAATAATACCATTTAAATTCAAACAACCTACAGCTGTTAAACAACCTCATTCAAATAACCGTGTGTCACTATCCAAATAAATTATCATTAGCGTTCAATGATCATTGTGTTAATGATAATTAACTTGTGTCGTCTGTCTTTAGTCTAAGCCAGGTAAGAGCCCCGCTTTGTCTGAGAGCTACAGACCCATCAGCTTGTTAGGTTCGCTTCGAAAACTATTCGAGAGAGTTATATTGAAATGTATCAAATATTTTTTGGAGTGTGGGAATATTCTGCCAAAACTTCAGTTCGGTTTTCGAGAGGTTTACTCAACAAACCATCAATTATTCCGAGAGGTCGTCTGCTGCCAAAGAATCTGTAGGATTGATCACCTAAGACATTAAAAAAAGCTTTCGACAATTCTCTCCCTACCTTACTAAGATTGGGCAGTCATTTCTGGCTGATCGTGTTTTTGCAGTGAAGGTGAATGCCAGTCTTTCCTTGTACTGCAAGATACCTGTAGGACTCCTTTAGGGATCATGCCTAAATCCAATCCTATTTAATATCTATACAGCTGACATTCCGTCAAATCGATGTTCCAAACTTGCTATTTTCGCAAATGACACCTGCACATATATGTACTTCTACAACGGACCGCGAAATAGCTCTGACTAGCTTGGGAAATTCGTTTATGCAGCTGTATCAGTATTTTTTCAGATGGAAGATAAAAATCAATACTGCAACAACAAAGGCAATATATTTTATTAAAAGACGGAAAGCATCATACCTTCCTTCTCGAAAACTCAACTTACTGGGATAGACAATTGAATGGGATGATAAAATTTCTTATTTGGGTGTAACTCTTGATAGAAAACTCACTGACAAGGCTCAGACAGATAATGTTTATGTTCTGATGATGTTCTGTCGCAGAAAGCGCACATTCTTTTTTCATTGTTAAACTACAAGTCCAAATTGTCATTGTCAAAAAAAAATGACTCTTCTTAAACAAGTATTGCGCTCAGTGATGCTTTATATTGCACAAATCATTAAACTACAGATTGTCCAAAACAACCTGTTGCGTAAATAATAGTGAATAAATTTGAATTTGAAAAAATGGAGTAGAATTTGTACGAACTGTAGTAGTGAAGTAGTTATCATTTTCAATTGAAAAATGAAGGAAATCTACTTCAAATGGAGTAAAGTGTGAACCCTGATCATCGTACAAGAAGCTTCAGTTAGTTTTAGAATCTTCCAGACTAGGACAAATGGTGTGCACCTTTCACAGTTGAGGACGTCTACATTTTGAACGCAAGCTACGTTAAAACAGAGAGCTAAGTCAAGATAAGTTTTCTAGAGTTACAAGAGGTTTTCAGCCAAAGAATGTGACTAAACAAAGTTTTTTCTACGTTGGACATGAAAGATCTAATGGTTCGATTCTTTTCAATCGCTAGAATTTACGATGGGCTAATATTCTTTTGGCTAACTTGTTGGGATGATGAGCAAGAGCTGCAATATATTTTCCACTGCGGTTTTTAATTTTCTTTGCAACCGTTTCGGTACGCAGGTCCTTGTGGAGAATAGTGTATTTTTTGATTGGGCCCTCTGAATGATATTAATGTTTCATGGGCAGGCTGCTCCCCAAAGTTGTAAACCATAGGTCCAGATTGGCTTCAGAACAGACTTGTAGATGAGCACTTTAGAGTCGAGAGAAAGTTTTGACATGCTATTGAGCATCCATTTGAAATTGTTGAATCTGAGCTTCCTGCAGCTGCTGATTTTTCGCTTCAATATGTCGTTTCCAGATGAGCTTCTTGTAGATGTGCATTTCGAGATACTTCACTTCGTTGCTTTGAGGTATTGGTACATTGTTTAGATATACTTGAGGACAGGTTAGTTTTAGCAATGTGAACGTAACGTGGACGTATTTGGTTTCGGTCATTTTGATTCTCCATTTGGCTAGCCATTCTTCTAGAACTGAGATGTGGGCTTACATTATTCGGGATGTCATAACTGGATTCGAATCAGTGCATAGACTGGCGACGTCATCCGCAAAGGTAGCTGTAGTTGTTTTGCCGCTTATTGGGAGGTCAGATGTGAAGATTGTGTAGAGTACAGGTCCCAAGACACTTCCCTGAGGTACACCAGCATGCGCTCGATATTTTGTATCAAACCTGGAATGAGCGATCGGTTAAGTAGGAAAAGAGTATTTAATGAAAGATTTGCGGAAACATTAATTTGATTTTGAAGATCAAACCATCATGCCAGACTTTGTCCAAAGCTTGCGTTACGCCTAAAAAGACTGCTGCACAATACTTCTTATCTCCGAATGCTATTTTGCTATTTTTGCGAATGCTATCCGAAGTGGTTTTCTGGATTTTTCCCTGCATTTTCAAGTATTGGAAGTAAGTTCTCAGCAGAACTTTCTCGAAAACTTTGGAGACGCAGGGCAAAAGACTAATAGGTCTGTATGATTTCACTTGTGAAGAGTCTTTACCAGGGTCAGGAATCATTATGATCTCGCCTGTGTTCCAAGCTTCAGGGAAATATTCGATTCGAAAAATAACGTGGAAGAGACTAGACAGCCAAGAGAATACAAACGGTGGCAACTGTTTGAGCATAGCCATTAGTGATAAAATCAATACGCTCATATTTTTTTGAGGTGGTTTCATGGATAATAATATTTTCCACATCATTAGCCGAAGTTCTGATTGGCTGTGAGTCCTGAGTACTGGTAATAGGAGGAAAGTCGATTATTGCCGTGGTGAAAGGTGTGAAAACCTGTTCTAGGTGAAATCCGAAGACATCCGACATTTTTAATAGGAGCGAGGTTCTCCAAAAACGAGCGAAACTTTAGCTAGTTGTCCTTCGCAAATGGCAGCCTGAGCTCCTAAGAAGCTTTGTTGAATCGTGTCGAATCTGAGCAGCTGCCAATTTAAGTATGCTAGAATATTCCTATAAGCATGCTAGAATATTCAGATGAGCATTTTATTCTTTTCATAAATTCAAATAGAATTTGAAACGTTCATCTACATTGTCCATAAAAAAAATTTATCGTACGATACGTGTTAAGTACATGATCCCATGGATGTAATCCAAACGATTTTATCAGCCAATCTACTCCCATCTAATTGCATGCTCATGGTAGATATTCTGAGGTACGAAAACGTAGAAAAATTTACGTGAGTTTCTATTCCAGCTTCATGTTCAATTGATGAGATCACGTATAGCACAAAATTTCCAGTCTCAGTAGCAAGTATGAAGAGAAATCGAAAAAAAACAGCTCGTGACCATTAAAATGCCATGGGACTCGAAAGGCGTGCAACCAAAATTACAGCAAGAATGAGCCACAAATGTGTGCGAAAGATTTTCTTTACTACACTCAAACTAATGAATGAAGCAAAGAAAATTCTCAATGATTCAATGTTTTACAAGCTCTTAAGTTTTCCTCAGGAATCAAGAAAGTTTTTGTATTATCCGTAAAGTGTTAAGGCAGAAAATTTTATCGAACTTTTCGTAAAAAAATCAAATGAATTTATCATGAAAAGTTAATTCGGTTAAAGGCTTGCCTACGGGGGTAGTTTTACAGCCAGTCATTAAAGAAAAGGTCGGGATTAGTTTTAATTACCTTTCTAATGCTTGGATGTACTGGAAGAGATAGATAGAAAATTAAGTTAGGGAAAAAGAGTATGTTCATGGGGACCTTGTGTTCCTGAAAATGTTTAAAATAATTTGGTGCGTATGCCGTGGATACAGTTTTATAAGTGAACCGTTAATTTTCTGAAGAGTACTTTGAATTTTGAAGGAGTTTCAAAAACAAAATGATTCACTTTAAAACTTGGGAATTTAAAATGTGAATTAGAAAGTAAATCGCTTAAGATAATTTGTGCTATTTTACGCATTATAAGCATTTTGCTACTTTCGGAATAAAACCAAGATTACTGGCCACCGTAAAAATAACATATTTTACTTCAAGATGTTTGATTGGTTTGGAAAAGATTTTATCCGCTTGTTTTTTTTTCACTTTAGTTTTCAGACATTACTTCCGCTTAAATGTTTCAGATGTCTTTCTCATCATTTAATATTTATGATCCATTTATGTTGCTCATAATTAGCCCATTTTATTTGCTCCGACTGCCAGCATACAGAAAAACTAATGCAGAGTATGTACAATAACTTAGCTAACTATATCGGCAACCTTAATGGTGAAAAGGATCATATGCTTTCGAAACTACACGCACAAACGAAACTCAACGATGAAATTCTAACTGAAATCACAAGGCACATCGAAAGTTTTACGGCTACCCTAGATGCTGTTTCTAATGCGAGCAAAAGAAATTCAGATAGATCAGCCGAGCTTAATGACATCTTAGCTCAATTTAATTCATCAATCAGTACTTTAAGCACAACCAAATCTAAATGCCAAGCAAATGATAGCAATATGTTTAAAATGCTAGAAAATAAAATAACGGCAGCATTAACTACCAAGATTGATCAGCTGTCAAATATCATCTCTACCAATTTACTCTCCAACCAAAATTTAATTGTTGATAAATTAGAGAGTATAGTTAAGTCCGATACAAAGCCATCGGCAGAGGTAGGGCCATCCAATCCATGTGCACATCTGATGGAAATATCACTTCATGAGGAACTACTGAGTGCACATAATAACAATAACAATTCTTCAAACTTGTTAATGCCGATGAAGTCTACCAAAGATGTTTCAACCTCTCCTATCAAGGAATTGTTCACTACTATCGAAGACCATGAAGCTATTATCCAACAAAAAACATTATCTGAACCTCCCAAGAACGATTCTCAAAAAACAATTTTTAAATTTGGCACTTATTGGTCGGAAGATGATTGGATGAGACGTATTTCAAAAATCAAAAATCATGACGATTTGCAACCCCCTTACAAAGTTTCGACTGATAAGAAAATCTGGTTTTTTGTAAAAGGAGTACCAGATTCCACCGATAAATCTTGGCTTAGCAGGACCTTAAAGGAAAAACTTTCCATCGGTGATGTCAGCGTCGAGATGTTACCTCAACGTAATAAATATGCAAGCAGGAGCTACAAAGTTTCAATTCCTGAAAAGTATGCTTGGCTTTTCACTCACGTGAATGGAAGCGGTAGGAGCTATAAATGGAATGGCATCATATTTCGTCGTTGGAGGACCATCATCGCTAGCAGCAGCATCAAAAGTAGAAATAAGAACTCAATTTTGACTAGTAATTGTACTTCATCTGTATCTACTAACCAGGTAGTTTCTTCAAATCTTCTTACTAGAGACTTCACTAGCGTGAATCGAAATTCTACCGTCAGGTGTTCCCATCCAGAGACTCATGCTATAGCATATCCAAATAAAACTTCCTCTTCATCTCTGACTTCTCATTCCCGTAAGGTATGTTCCGACTCAATCGTAACTCGTAATTTGAATTCATTCAGTAGATCATCAACTATTGGTACTTCTATTGCTGCGACTTCTGCTAATTCTAACTTCGTTAAGAATTCTTCACGTAAAACCTGTAACCGCATCTTGTATCGCTCCTAACAAGATATCCTCAATCAAAAGCCCCAGAATTTTTTACCACAATTGCGGTGGTATGAGGGGTAAAATAAATAAACTCTTTCTTGACACCAAATCTTGCCATTTCAACGTGCTTGCTTTCACTGAAACCTGGTTGAATGACTCCCACATGAATGAAGAAATCCTTGACAGTACCTGGACTATCTTTAGAAATGACCGAGACTATGTTTCCACTGGTCAAACAAGGGGTGGTGGTGTCTTACTCGCAGTTAAGAACACTCACTCAAGTGAACTTGTAAATTCCGCCTCGCACGAATTGTTCCAGCATATATTTATCCGCGTTTCAATTGAAAAAACCTCGGTTTATATTGGTTTATTTTACGTCCCACCGAGATCTGACGAATCAGTGTACAATTATTTATGCGAGCAAATATCTTATTTTATGGCTTCTCGTAGTCCTGAGGATAAAATTATAATCTTGGGTGATTTTAATCGCCCGAATTTGCGTTTTGTTTCTGATAAGTCTGATGATGGTTTAATACCAGTAAACCTACTTGAGTCTGCTGATTTTAACCTTGTGAGTACGTTGTACGGCCATGATTTGCAGCAGGTTGTTCCGACTCCCAATCAAAATGGTAATTGGTTAGACCTAATCTTTACGAATGTTTATGACGATGTAGTGGTTAGTCCAACAAATGACGCAGAGAATCTCTTTTCTAATAGTCTTCACCATTCCGCTCTTACAGTTGAACTTTCCACGACAGATTGGAATATGTTAAGTACATACAATAATACGATTGTATACGATTTCCATAATGCTGATTATGATAGCATTCACAATATCCTTGACAATGTCGATTGGACAAATGTGTTTATGTGCCATTCCCTTGATGATGATGTAGCCATGTTTTATAGCATTGTTTTTGACGCGGTCGACAAATTTGTACCTAAGATAAGGAAAAAAGATAAACTCTCTGAACCTTGGCTTGACAAGACTCTTAGACGTCTGAGAAATCATAGGAACAAACTTTACAAGCTAATGAAGAATCAAGTCGACATTAGCCGTCGTATTAAAGAAGAATACGATTTAATTGCTCATGAATTCCATACTAAGTCTCACGAAGCGTATGACAGATACATTAAAACTACAGGAGAGAATATAATCCACAACCCCAAAAAATTCTTTGATTTTGTTAATATGAAGCGGAAAACAAGCGGCTACCCCTCTTCAATGTCCACTGGAAATTCTTTGTTGTCTTCTTCTCCTCAGGAGATCTGCAACTTTTTTGCGGACCATTTTCAAGAAGTTTTTGGTCCAGTTAGCATCCCAACATTATATCGATTCCCGGGCGCGACTCAAACAATTTTTGCTGAGGATATGACCATATCGAGGAATGAGATATTTACTGCCATTATGGAGCTTGACAGTAACAAGGGCCCTGGACCTGATCTCCTCCCTCCTACTTTCCTGATCAAGTGTGTAAAACAACTGATCTCGCCCCTTCATACTATATTCAATAATTCTCTCTCCTCTGGGCTATTTCCTTCGTATTGGAAATCTTCTTATATTACACCAATTTATAAAAGTGGCGATAGACGTTCTGTTCAAAATTATAGAGGCATCGCCATTCTATCTGCTATTCCCAAGCTTTTTGAAAAAATCATCTACTGCAAACTTTCTCCTCTGGTCGACGCTCGACTGAACGAGCAGCAGCATGGATTTAGAAAAGGTCGTTCTACTACAACTAATCTTATGGTCCTTGTTTCTGATGTTTTATGCAAAATGGAGAAAGGTGATCAAATCGACGCAGTCTATACAGACTTCAGCAAAGCATTCGACCGAGTTGACCACTCCATTTTGATCCCCAAGCTGAAACAATTTGGAATTGCAGGACCTTTACTAAAGTGGCTTGGCTCCTACCTACACGACCGCTTGCAATTCGTGAAATTCCAGGGTCTAATTTCTAAGAAAGTTGACGTGAAATCTGGTGTACCTCAAGGTAGTCATCTTGGCCCTCTTCTTTTTAATATTTTTATATCTGATATATCGGAGGTTTTATCTGACATTCCCCATTTACTATATGCGGACGACCTCAAAATCTACCATGTCATCAGGACACCATCTGACGCTACCTTTTTTCAGTCTAAACTGAACTCTCTAGACCATTGGTGCTCCGCGAACAAGCTCCCTCTTAATATTGATAAATGCCGCGCAATCAGCTTCTCTCGCAAAACTGCACGCGTTCATTATACGTACCGCCTCAACGATAAGTCACTCAGCAGGGTTGACAACATATTAGATCTCGGTGTCACCCTGGATGAAAAGCTCCGCTTCAATCTTCATTACGATAGAGTGCTTTCCCGAGCAAGTAAACAACTTGGTTTCATTAAGCGACGGGCCAAAGAGTTTAAGAATCTCTGGGTTACTAAATCCTTGTATATTTCACTCGTGCGTCCTCTTCTTGAATATGCGTGCACTATCTGGAATCCAGCTTTTGAAATTCATAGCCAAAGATTTGAGTCTGTTCAGAAGCAATTTTTACTATTCGCTTTGAGGGACCTTTTCAACCCTTATGATTTCAGTAATCTACCATCATACGAATATCGCCTTAAATGTATGAATTTGTTACCCCTTGCGTCGAGAAGATTAATGTTATCTGCCTGCTTCAGCTTCGATGTCATCAGAGACGTGGTTAATGTCGTCTACTTGAAAGAAAAGTTTGTACTTAATCAGCCCTTGAGAGTCACTAGATCCCGACGATTGCTTATTGAATACCATCACAATACAACATATGCAGCAAACGAGCCAATAAATAGGTGCTGCAAGCTATTCAATAGCATGAGCGAGAACTTTTCCCCTACGGTTTCTAAATCAACGTTTAAAAATAACATCATCAAGGCTCTCTCTTTATAGTCTCCCCACCCCCCACCATACTAACATATATGTATTGTATGTTCAATTTAAATTTGGTATTTATTTTGTTAATCATTCATTTGCCATTTATTTATTACTTTATTTGTTGTCTGTTTATATCTTATTTTATTTATACACTATTTAATTTGTTAGTCATTCTTTTGCCATCTGTCATTTATTTTTCACTTTATTTGTTGTCTGTTTATAACTTATTTTATTTATGCACTATTTATTAGTCTTGTATTTATATAGTTTGTTTTATTTTTATTTTGTTTCGTAATTTTATGCATGTACTATTTTATTTTATTCTTTTTATACATGTAAGCCTTGCTTGGTAAAATAAATAAATGAATTAATATTCAAGTTTGAGTAGCCTAATGGGTAGAGCAGCAGCTCCAAGTGTGTGGAGTCTTTGGTTCGAATCCAGGTTCGGACGAGGGATCGCGCACCGAGCCTTGAGTTCACCTAGCTCTGAACAGATACCTCAGTCGAATCAAGGGTAAAGTGAGTCGTGGTGCTCATCACTCCACACTCGCACACATTGATTGTAAATTTGTGAATGAAGCTTTTAACCAGCTTCAACCCCTAGACCTTACAATGATTGTGAGATTACGTTACTGCTAATAATAGTAATATCTTAACGAATTTAAATGTATTAGTCTCAGCTTTGCTCAAAACTATTTTTTATTTATATATTATTGTTGTAGAACAATATAATTGAATATTTTAAATTAAATGCCCATCGTACTGGCTAAATTGAAAATCATAATCTATTTACTCATTGATTTACTGCAAAAAATGAATACACGGAGAGAAATTTCGGCAATGATTTTTACTACAGTGGATAATAAAATTTACTATTCCAAAAATTCGATGTGAAAACATGAATGTTATTACAAATTTGATGAAAATTTACTATTTTCCTTCAAATAATAGTCAATTCCACTACATACTACAACTCACACATGTTCATTGCGCTGTAGTGGAGACATTCATGTATACATAATTCACAACAAAGTAGTAAAATGTGTAGTGCAATTGATTACAAAGGTAATGGGGCAAAAAATTACTACTATTGCAATAAAATTAATTGCAAATTTTGTATAATTTCATTACACTTTTCTCTCCGTGTATATGGGTAAAGATGTAGGAGTCGTTTTATTGTGTTTAAAGAACCCTATAATTGTTATTACACCAATTTTTTTATCTAAAGTTTTATAAACTATGATTTTAATTGTAAACGTATTCACCGGGGAACTATGCCTATTTTTCTACAGCAACTGACAGTCGAATCGAATGTTTTTCAAAACTCTATGGCTGCTACGTTTTCTCTGACGGAAACTAGTATTCCTAAGAAGGATTGCCACAAATATATTTGAATGGAAAATAACTATACCTTAAGAAGCTAGGCACGTTTTAACTTTTTGACACATGTCGACATTTCGAAGTTTAATTGGGAAATAATTGAAACAAACAGTTTGTTTCAGCGCATCCTAGATTTGGAAATTCCAAAGTGTTTTTAATTCAGATGGTTTTACAAATACTGTTGACTAGGATTGAATATTGTGTTTTTTTTATGTTCAGGTCACAGTTTTATCTCTGATTGTCATAGCAATTTTACAGCGTTAAATCATACAGATCTTCCAACAAGTTGTTTTAAATTTACAAAAAAAATCTAGAGTTAGAGGAGAGGACTGATATTTATGTTCGCTGGGGTAGTTTCTTGTTAGGTCTCACTCCTTCGATAACTCGAAATATTTTTGGTTTCTCATTTGCATCAAATTGCACAGCTTCCTTATGCAGACAAGCGAATAAATATTTTTATGTAAAAATGTTTAAATACAACTACCTGGGCATCGGTGCAGATTCTGTCAATACTGCCATTAGTAAACACAAACATACGACTGCTCCCGTTGCAACATATCCACTTGATGACATTTTGGATTCTGTAAATTAAAATGAGAGAATATGTGTAATGAAAATTCATACAAGTTTCTTAAAAAATAAAAACTATACACAGGACTTCTAAATAGGGGAAAAAACTATTTTGCATTTTAATACAACCGCATTTTTCAACTTGTCTTATGATCTAATATGTGAGCAAACGCACCGGTTGAAGCACCAAAAACATTGTAGCCATAATTACATCAGTTCAAAATCAGCCAAATCAATGGATTCCACATCGTTCATAGGAATTAGTGACCACTCAGTACACATTGTGGCGAATTTTACGTATGTTATGGTATGTCCTCATTGTAGTTATGGTATGTCATCAATTACGAAAATTAAATGCAAGGCGAGTAGTTCACTAGGCGGAATAACATTATTACGAACTAAGTTTGCCATATATGTTCCACTTTCAAGTAGCCGGACAAAGAAACAAGTTGCTGTCAAAACTTACGTTACAAATTCATGTCAGCAGCACTGAAAAGGTTTCCCAAGATTCTGTCAACTCGAACATCTATTCAACACTGACTCGTGGCAGCAATTCGTACGATATAATTTTTAGATAAACCAAGGCACTTCACTGGCTAGTTTCAGGCTGCTTTCGTTCCTATGCTCACAGTAAGAAAATATCGGACAGTATATTCGAGAAACGTTAGCACAATAGCTTCGTGTAAGCGGGACGTATATTACCCAGTTGCTGACAGGTTGCAATCCATTCTCTATTATCGCCACCATGTACAGAAGCAGAAAATATCCAATCCAGACAATAAAAAACTTCGTGATTTCACCAGTGACCTGGCACAAATTACTTATTAAAGTTCCACTCATCCAATATCCATCTTGCCAACAGAAAATTACAGACCAGGCAACTGGAAGTGCAACAACGCGAGATGATGAACTGGACCATGATATAAAATCACAGACGTTAACTGTCGCGATAGCATCGAATCACATGAGCGTTGAAGTTCGCCACTGTTGCTTCCATTTATACTTCCGTTTCCAGCTCATTTCTTGCAAATGTTGTCTCCGGACTGTGGAACGCCGGAAAGCATGAATTCCTATTTCCATTTTCACAAGGCAGATGCTACCAGGCAACAGAACAATCTTTTTTGCTATGCTTGAATTTCATATCCTCACTTATCCCATTATATTCATGTCACAGCAAGTGAATCGTATTGTGCTGAATATTTCACAAGCAGATCGACACGAGCTCGTGAACTAACAAGGACCCAACCGTGTCGGATTTCGATCAAACGATTCTTTACTCTCGATTCGCAGAAAAATCTTTCGGAATTAGTTTCAGGCACTAGCAACATTTGATTCGAACAGATAGATCTTTTCAACGTCTCGGAGAACGAGCTAACTTGGGGATTGTGTCAAAGATTTCTCAAAATATGCCTACAAATTCGTCACAAATCGTTAGCAAAGTCTCATGAACGTCACGAAATGATTTTTTTCAGAGGTGATTCGTTTTGAAGATGCCATTTCAAAAGTACCTGACTAAGTTCCAACTGGATAGGATGTTGGAGGAAATCGAGCATATTTAAGAAGTAAATAGGTATTCATATGATTTGAATAATTCTAAGGTGGAAATTTGATGCGATTTCAAGAAAAGAAAAACGAGAGCAATTCCGATATTCTGGTATGGGGCGTTCAAGAGAGAAAAGCCGCAGATATGTAGATGTGAGCAAGCTGCGAATCTAAGGGACGATTTTGGTTTACGTTCCCCGTATTTTTATTCAAATGAACATATCTTTTGGTGAAATGTTAATTCGTCATTTCTGTTCACAGCGGCAAACTGTTGTGCTCTTGCTCCCCATATAGCTCTACTTCCATTGCAGTCAACTTCAATCAATTTCCACCCCAAACTAGAAATGATAATTCAATTGCTGTCAAATTATTCGTAAAATCATATTTTTTTTTTATTTTATCTTCACACAAACAACGAAGAAACTCGTTTCAAGACGCATGAATATGACAAACGAATGAGACACAATCATCACCATACGAGCCCATATTTGCGTGTATGAGTGCGTATGTCTGGCAGTCATGGTTATTTTCCTTCCGTAAATGTAATTTACCACTTGAAGAGATAATCGTGTGAGCGACAAAAGAATTCAAAGGAAGAAGGCATAAATCGCCGCAGTATCATCATTAACGTTCTTTTGAAAATCGTAATACACATTTGGAGTAAGCCTGCTAGCACAGAAATGGGATTTATATTGTTGATTTTTGTTTCTTAGTTACTGTGTGAAGCGGGTGTTAAATTGCATCGTGTTTGCACATAAATGAATATTCGAGAAAACAATTTTTAAGGAAAAGAACTCGAAATAGCATTTTCATCTGTCCGCGAGAGGATAGATTTTTCGTATTTTTCTCTCTAGTAGTTCTATTAATCATGGTGCAAAATCTACTCACTCACAGAAAAATCACGTCGGAAACGTAGAAAAAAAACATTTTCAGTACTATTCAGCAGTGAGTAAAACATTGAATGATATGCGCCCAGTGTGGGCAAGCTAAGTTAAAGTAATTCATATCCATATAATTTTAGCATAGTTCATTTCAAGGTCAAACATATCGAAATATATGGACATTCGGGTAAACATAGTACTATTCGAGTTGTTATAATGAGTACTAACTAAATCAACACCTGGATTCGTGTGCATAATTTTCCCACCATTGCTCTATTGGTTTTGAGTCTATGTAACAAATATTCCATCATCAACCATTTTCAGCAGTTTCATGAAATGTTTAGTCCGCATTGTTTTAATACACGACAAACAAATACTTCTTTGAAGGTGAATCGAAGTTATTGGCAATCCCATTGTTGAACTTACTCAATGATGGGAAATTGCGGTTACGTACTAACATATGTTGATCATATAATCTATGCTAACCCAACCCAACAAATGACAGCCGGATTAACATTTTATCAAAGCATAAATCAATACAAACAGGAATAAAATTTATTACTTTCATGAGTAGCTTAGGCGAAACTTTATTCAGTTTACACTCATGCACCTAATCTGCCAGCGGATACATAAACTCAGGTAGTTTCTATATTGAATTTTCAATTCAATATTGTACCACGTATAGATATGTGTCCGGAAATCAATAGAATCACCAGGAGGAAATCAATAGAATCACCGCCGCTACAGCTGTAGCGGCTGCTCATCACTTCTCAGAGCTGTTCACAAGCGAAAACTCCAGTGAAGATCCCATCTTTGCAAGTCAAGTTAAATGCAGGGTAACCCAGTTTGTTCAGAGTATGGAAGGTTCTCATCTGACAGAATTCTACGCATCCAGTGTTTTCGATTGCCCTCGTGGCAGTGCTATTTTTACAAACCTGGTGGACCTTCAACAACTGGCATCCAACATTAAACCTAAGAAAGCTGCGGGTGAAGACAATGTATCTAACCACTTAACAAAGAAACTTCATTTCTCTTTCTTTGTTCTGATAGCCACTATATTCAACAACTGCTCAAATATTGGTTACTTTCCTACTTTCTGGGAACATGCTAAAATACCTGGAAATCACCTGGCAACACCGACATTATCAACACTAGACCCATTTATCTTCTCTCAAATTTAGGAAAACTACTAGAAAGAGTAATCTACTCTACCCTCGATAAAGTTATTGTTGAGAAGAACATTATTCCCGTCCGTCAGTTTGGATTCAAGAGAGGACATGGCACTATCGATGACCTACAAGTCTTCACAACCAATATACGAAAGTCCTAAGCTAAGGGCAAGTTTGTCTCTCCTTGTTTGATGTGGAAAAAGCTTTCGATTCAGTTTGGATCAATGGTCTGATCTACAAACTTATTACTCTTGATCTCCCTAGACATCTCATCAAATTAATTTTCAGCTTAACACACAATGGGAAACATTCTAGGCTCTTTTCCTTTGACTCAGGTGTCCCTCAGGGTTCCATCCTTGGACCCATTCTTTTTCATATTTTTACCTCGGATATTCCCTGCGTTTTAGCAACCTTGGTGATGTTAAGGTAAATTTGTACGCCGATGACCTACTGGCGTGGTGCGATTGCAACAAGCCAAGGATGGCAACAATGAAGCTCCAGCGATTTGTCAATGCTCTCTGTCGGTACTACGCCAAATGGGGAATATAAATCAACGCAAGGAAAAGCGAGTTTATTGTGTTTAGGCACCCGCGTCAACCATCTTCCCAAAGAACAAGGTCGATTAAAAATTTAAAGCTTACCATAAGAGGCCACTCTATTAAATCGTTCAAAAGGGTCAAATACCTGGGGCTAATATTTTACTCTTTTCTATCCTTCAGCCAGCATATAGATATGGCCCTAAACAAAGCCTCTAAAGCATACGGAATGCTGTGTACTCTCTTCCAAAAATGAGCTCTTACTTCAAAAAGGGTTAGAATCCTAATCTACACCACTCTCATACGACGAATAATCCTTTACGGTGCAACGATATGGTGATCAGCTCCCGTAACTAGGTGTAAAAATATTTGCTTCCGTAAAAGTATTTGAGCGAAAAATCCCTCGTCAATGCACGGCTCTTTATAGAAGTGAGCCTCGCAAATACTTTTCCAACAATGTATTGCATGCGTATGCAGGAATTTATGAAATACAAAAATTTATAGTCTGCCATGTCAGGAAAACTCGTGAAAGAGGTCTCTACAACGTGTCCAGGATCATTTACTCTGCATATGAATAATATCATTTCAGCTCTTACTCTCAGTTCAAGTTAGGTCTTCCCTGGAATGATTTGGCTCCCGAGCCAACTCCACGAATAGAAAAACAAAATATAGAAATCTTTTACAATCTCTGTATTTTCGAAATTTAACCATATTTTATAATAGAACAAGTTTTTTATGAGCTCAGGATGTACGCAAATATGCACAGTACGTAGGCTTATGATTTATTTATAATAGCTTGTAGGTTAGCTGTAAGAACTCATCAATTATAATTTGTCATCATGAGCGTATTAACGTGTTGTGCGCATAGAGGATAGCTTTTAACAAATCGGGGTGTGTTTGTCTATGAGGAATTTGGTACAGGTATATATGATGCAATTTAGGAACCAATATAGATGCTTGCGGTACTCCACATTTTACGTCAATTGGATTAGAGAGAGTATTCTTGATTTAGACCGTTAGCTTCCTATCACACATATAACTATGCAAAATCCTCAAGACCCAATTTCGAGTTGGTAAGTGCGATAATTTGTAAAAGAGCCCTCTAACCCACACAGAGTGAAAAGCTTTTTGTACGTCCAAAGTGCATACCACTGTTACTTCTTTCCATCGGAGGCTATCTACACCTTCATGTTGGATAGTAAGGCGTGTTCCGTAGAGTGCAGTTTTTTAAAACTGAATTGTTCTTCGGGGACAACAGAGTTGTCGTCACAGTACCTCTCTATTTCGAAGCCAATCACTTTTTCCAAAACTTTTCCGACCTTCGATAACATCGAAATGGGGCTCAAGTTGCTCAATTCATGAGAAGATTTGTTTTTAATCAGGGATACTAGTGTCGCAATTTTCCACTGATTTTGAGCCGGAGAATATCCATTATTTATCTAATTATTAAAAATAGCTAGTAAGTAAAGCTGTGCGTTTTTTGATAGCCTTTTAAGTATAAATATGGAAATGCCATCCAATCCAGATGAATGTTTTGGCTTCAACGTTTTAATTATTGCTCTGTTGGAGGGCTAGTATTTGTGAAAAATATTTTGTCTTATCTTATAGTTAAACATTTCATGAATATAGTCCCGAAATTTGAAGTCAATCAAAGCTAAACTCTTGAAGCTATTGAATACTTAGTCCCATCTCATCTATCATTGTAGCTCCGACAACTCGGAGTATAGTAGTCATTTTCTCAAAACCATTTGTTAAAAGTCCGTGTTCATTGCCATTTAGAAACCACATTACCGATTCATTTCAAACTTGACACACACTTTCTACCTGTAAAATACTTCTCTCCAACGATAGGTTTTAAAAATTTTTTTACATTAAGGGGATTTTCCACCCACAAAATGGGCCAAATTTTTGGTGAAAAATACCAATTTTCACTTCAAATTACCGCCCAAAATTTAAAAATTACAAATAGAAATCAGAGAATATTGGGAGAGGATTTGATGATACTTTGACTACATTCTAATGTTCTTTGATTTTCGATAATGCTGAGATAGAAATCGTCTTTTTCCAAAGACGTTCTTGAAAAACCTTTGTCACCGGCTTGTTTGGTGATATTTTCGCATAAAAAACTTACACGGTGTTACTGAAATGATAATTAATAATATACAAAAGGTTTAAATAAATCTGATCTATTCATATTTCTAAAAAAAAAAACAATTCGTAAAAAAGTGTTTTTTCCCTCCCTTAACTCGAACTGGTAATTATTGCGGAGGAAGTACGTTTTGGATAAAACCATGCATTTTCGGGAATAACTTATCAATGCTAATGAAGAGCTTTTTTTCGCTGCACCAATGACCAACTGAATCAAGCCTAGGCTATAGAAAAAGTTGGAAGCAGATTCGAATATGTAATAAAATGTAATAAGTTTGAGATCTTCTGCATAAAGTAGGCGAGGTATATTTGAAAGGACATCAGAAAAATCAAAAATGAATACATTGAAAAGAAATGGGCCAAGATTATAGTTAAGAACCTACTTGTAAGACGACGGTCTTGTACAGGAGGAATTTGAACTTTATGCACAGACTTGATCGGAATAGCTTTGGAATACTGAAAAATACCTATAATTACATATCAGTCATAGTTGAAACTCACTAAGTTTGATAGCTGGAAACCCAGTAAAATGGCGCCCACTGTGGGTATATCATCTCGCACAATCTGCCTTGTAGTAGGTAGTTTTAATGCAAGTAAAGCATGTCGCCCCAATTCAATTCTCCATTATAATTCATTCAAGCTGCAAGTAAGTCATTTAGAATCTTTTGTATTACAATAAAACTCTGGGTAGGGACTATTAAAATCACAAAGCATCACAGCCATAGCATTTTCAAGCCACAGATACATTAGCCTTTGATGTCTGTGTGAAAACTTTTTCCTCCCACACTAGCTCACTCTACTAGTAAACCGATTACTTTGCATTTAATAACACCTACCTTTCATATTTATGGCAATTTCTTACATCTACAAAGAAGTCGTCTATGCTCCGGGTCACTTTAAAAATCAGGATATTATTTTTCTGATGAATTTTTCACGATAAATGTTCAACCGAAACTCAAAAAGTGATATTAAATTGCATTAGATGGGAATATGATGGATTTAGACTGGATTTCCACCGCGGAAACCGAAAAGGTGCTGGCTTTCGCTAGCTACGCATCTCAGCATATTTACAGCCGACATAAAAACTTTTGTGGTCGCTGATATAATCTGAGCTGGCAATGACATATTTAAGTGAATGCGATACAATCTTGAGCATTCAAGTGGCGGTCTTGTTGGATATTGAATAAATACAAGCGGAAAATCTTCTGGTTTACAGCCATTCTCAGATTTCAATTATACAATGAGGTTTTTTTTCCTGACATCTACTTGCGCTCTTGTTTTTATTTCGTTCCTGTTGTCCCATCTTGACATTTTGATACCTGTCATGATTCTTTGTAGTTCAGGGTCCATTACTGAAGTTGACTCTTTTCACAATTTTCCATTTCAGTTAGATTTTTTTTTCATTAAGTGAGGATGGAAATGGAAATTTGTTTAGCATCCAATGCTAGCTTTGATTTATTCAAGGTAGCTTCCTTACGAATTGATATGTTGCTCATGTATAAATGAACGAAACTTTTCAGTACTTTACGTTTTTTTCCAGGTAGCTTGTTCAACATAAAAGACGGGACAAAGGAAATTTCTGAAAAATGACAATAATAATTCAACGATTTTAAAACTAGCGAAACAGATCACCAAAAATATAGAAGAAATATAGCCTTGAGATTTTTTTTTGAAAATCCATACTATTATCAATTTATACTCCAAAGGTAAATTTACTATACCCTCTCAATTTAGAGAAGAAAGCTATTCCTAATTCAATTCGTTTCAGTGGGTCCAAAATACAGGACAAGCATTTCAGAACAAACATTCGGACTTATTTTCGCCGGCGAAGTCGGCAGTCTAGAAACGGTGATAATATGGGCAAATAGCAGATAACAGCTTTCTGTGTAATTGAGCATCAACAAGTAGTTCCCTTGGTCGATTATTTCACAACGTACCGGTACACCAAAGAGCAAAGACAACCTCATGAATTGATAAACATAGAGATTTTAGCAGTAATCGTGACTAATACCAGAAGAAATTTTTTTTGTATAGTTTAGCGATGGGAAAAGGAAATGCAGAGCGTGCTTACGATTTTGGGAATTCAGGCTTTTTTCCTGCAGGATCGTAAATATTAGATATCTCGGTGGCTGTTTATGGAAAGTACGTGCTTGTCGGAAGACGAGACGTGGCTTTTAGTTACTGTGTTAAAAATTTGTTGCTGCGTAGGGCGCGATTGATTTAAAATGGATGGATTTTATGAGCTTTCCGTAACTATTGGAACTAAGTGATACCTGTACTATGTGTTCGAAGCTTTTTATAGTTCGTTGCTTCTTATCTGTTTTCGAATACAGATAAGAGTTTACAAACTTTCTTGCTAAGAGCCCAGGTTATAGCCAAGAATCCACTTGTAAGATTACGGAATTGTACAGAAGGAATTTGGACTTTATGGACCGACTTAATCGGAATAGCTTTGAAAAACTGAAAAACCATATAATTACCTATCAGGCGTAGTTGACAGTCATTAAGTTTGATAGCTGGAACCCCATTAAAATGGCGCCCACTGTGGGTATATCATCTCGCACAATCTGCCGTTCCCACTTTACTATTGTAATTTATGCAGAATAAATCCTCTAATGTTATAAATTTCATTCAGTTTGTAAATATATATATCAATGAGCAACCACAACTGTCTCAAAGAATGTTTAAAGACATTGAGAAAAAAAAAATTACTAAATCTGTAGCGTATAGCAGCTGCCACGAAAATGGGTTGTCAAAGAGAAGTAGAGGAAATATGTAGATTTAGTTTCAGATTCTATATTCTATTCATTTTAAAAGCAATCTGTTCTTTGAATTTCGTTTTGTACCAAAGACCGCATCGGAAGTTATAGACAGGTTTGATTATTTTTGATGATTCGATCGCAAGTTCTCGTGAACAAAAATTTCGGGTGTTCAAAGCATAATTAATTTGGTGAAAGTTTACCGTTCTTATGGCGTGATTTATTTTGCTAATTTTAAACTGATTGTTTAGAAAAACCATAAAATTTATCAATTGTTTGCATTTTTCTCAAGAGTAAAACAAATTAATTTCAAGGATTTCTGTTTTCATGCCTGCCGTAGCTACAGGGTAACCTGATTATTCAAAAAGAAATCACACCGGTTTATTGCACATGCACATCGATGTGTCCTGAAAATGTTGTAATGATCTGATGCCTCTGTAGGAAGTTATCACAATTCGAAATTTTTACAGTTTTGTTTGCCTACTTTTAGGCATAGGGCAATAATTAAAACATTACCAATTTTCATTTTGCTTGTTTGTTCCGAACTTCTTTTGGCCACAAAATAATACTGCCCTACTAAGCGCAAAAGCGGTATCTAAAAAAAATCGAAGCATTGATTGCTTAAAACAATACGCATCTAATGAACTAAGCCTATTAATGGTATCTTATTTAGTACATATGGAAAACACCTTAAGAAAATTTTCTAAATCCAAGTACCCGATGTATCCAAGAGCGGAAGACCGCTCACTGAGAAAAGTGGAGTAAAGAGAATCCTCCACCAGCCCTAAACGAACCCAGTTCCTCATCGCCTATCAAAATTTTACCTTAAATCACTAAAGTTATTAGAAGTATATCAATATTACTACTTTTACAAAACTACAATTATCTCCAAACTCGCTTTCATTGAGATACCGCTTTTGCGCTTAGTAGGGCAGAATAGGCGTACCTGGAAATTCACTGAAGTGTCCTCCCCCGTCAAAGAATTATATGTATCTTAATTTTAACTTAACGCAGACCGACGTACTTTTTATATACAAATCAATATTTCTGAAAATTACAGTTCGATATCTCAGTTCGACATAATAGCATACTACCATTTACCAGGAAAAGAAAAATCGAATTAGGAGCCCTAAATATTAGAGACACAGTCGTATGTTTGCAGGAAGAAGTAAAATATCTAAGAATAGGAAACTCACCTGGGACAATCATCTAAACAAAACGACAATGAAGGCCACTAAGGCACTCTGGGCGACAAAACAAATGCTTGAAAACAATTGAGGAGTATCTCCAAGACAGACACTATGGATATACAAACAAATGGTGAGACATATCCTCCTGTATGGAGCTGCTGTGTCATGGAAGAAAACCATACAAAAAACTGCGTTAATAAGCTCAACAAGCTTCAAATGATGGCCTGCTTTCTGATTACAGGAGCAATGGACTCTACCTTAACAGCAGGAATAGAGGCTCTACTAAACCTAGAGGCGCTACACCTCAAAATTCAGGAGGAAGCTGCGAAACAGGCCATTAGCCTACAACAGGCCTACAAGTATAAATCAGGGGACCTTAAAGGCCACCTCAAAATCCTGGAGGACATCAGGCCCATAATGGAAATGTTGAGCCTCAGCGACCAAACAAAAAACCGAAGCAGCATTCGGAAAGAGATTCAAGGTCACAATTCCATCAAGGGACAAATAGGAGGATGGATCACCTCTATTTTACAAAGGACTGCAAATGTGGTATAAGGATGGAGCAAACTCATTTCCCTCGATCCACGGTCTATCAAGCAGAACTATCTGCCATACTAAGAAATGGTGTCTATGTGTGGCCCTGTGTCAGCCAGTTAAACCTAACCTAACCTAAGAGCCTCACAAATAATAAAGATAAGGAACACTAAAAGGGTCAGAATTCGGATAGTCAAGCGGCTCTCATGGCTATCAATCGTGATAAAATAAATTCAGCAATGCTCTTAGAGCTGAGAGAGGCCCTAAATGAAATAGGGGCACAGAATAGCCTCGAGCTGATATGGACTCCCGGCCATGAGGGGCACCAAGGAAACGAGGAAGCTGATAGAAAAGCCAAAGAAGGAGCGAAAGTACTCTTCATAGGTCCTTCTCCGTACTGGGACTTTACAAAGTTAGCTACGGACAAGGATATTAAAACATGGAGCAAGAAAAAGATCGAAGACTACTGGGTTTAAGGCAGTTAAAAAAATACCTTCGCTCCGATAACGAAAGAGAAAAAGAAGCAGTGGCTCTCTGCAAAAGTGGCATAAGAGCCCTATGCGGAGCATTGACAGACCACATTCCCTGCAAAAAGTATCTCCGCAGAATAGGTGAGGAGCTGGACGTCCGCTGCAGATACTGTGGGGAAACCACAGAGTATGTAGAGCATCTGCTCGCATTCTGTCCAGCACTAGGGGGAAGAAGATTCGAGCTCCTTAGCTCTGCTCTTCCCTCCATCAGGGACATCACAAATGTCCCGTCATGAAACATATTCAGGTTCATTAGAAGCCTGGATATCCTATAGGACATAATGCAGAGGAGGCACAATGGACCCAGGAGGTTGCAGTGCTAGGGTCCTTCTGGTCCCACTCCAGGGTATCAATCAATCAGTTCGACACAATCAAAAGTTAAGCTCCCTAAATTTTTGGGCAAATTTAGTCTAAGGCTGCGTCCACGATTGAGGGCCTTCACATCGCACGATGTAAATGAGCTCCAGCGATTCGGTTCACTAAATAAAAAAATTCGATTTCTGATACTGTTCAGAGTAAATCGCTATTCGCAAAATCGCTGCATTGTGAACGTGTTTGTAAGTGTAAACACATTTGATCGTTGGTAGCGAAACTCTGTCGATGCAAATTAGCTCGATTTAATTCTCATCTCGGAAATCAATAAAAGTATTAGTGACTGTAAAAGTCTCCACTCAACTAAGACAAAAATTCAGCTCTCGCAATATTTTTCATTTACAATGGATAACAAATTCTGGCTTGTTTGAAAGTTTATAACATAACGCAATATGTACGACTGTTTCTATCATAAGAATCACTTTTCATGCAATTTTGACATTAAAAACTTCTTCTTGCTCAAAGGGGATTTTTACGGAGTATCTTTTCTCCACGTGTGCGATATTCCATAATTTACGACCCGGCAAAACTTTTTCAAACAAATAGAAATTTTACAATCCATTTTATTATATATATTTTAGGCTGTCCATTTTCCGGCTCTGTACTAATAAATTTGAGAAAAGGCGATGACACAATTTTCGTGATTTATCTCTGAGTAAAAACAAAAAAAAAATCGGATTTAATGGACACTATATAATTTAGGACAGCATGGTAATTGCTTCCCATCATGAACATATATTTCATAAACTGTTCCTGTTTGATGATCCTGATGGTAACTTTTGACGTCCGCGACCCATATCGATTCACTAAGCGAAACTAATGTACTCCTTGAATTTCCCTCTGAGCGCAACTTACAACACAACATGCTTTCTATTTAGTCTACGCCACAAATATAACGAACATTTCATTCATTTCAAGGACCTAACTAAACCAAAAATCTATTTAAATCAACTCCTGGCGAAAACATGTTACGTAAGTGGCATAGAGATTCGTAATATGATTTCAGACCACAAGTCCAACACGTTTTAGTACGCTGTCTTGTGGTTGAATTTTATTGAACGTGTACTTTGAGAAGGGTATCTGTACAGGACTTGACACTCACAATATCCGTGTTTGTTTGCCAAATACCCATATGATACATGGAAATTCTTACAATTTCACCTAGTCACCTATTCGTAAGTATATGCATCTGTTCGCTATCCTTTTTATAGGCAACCGGTGACCTTTTCGCTGACATCATCCTGACCTCTTCTGCGAAAAATATTGAAATTTATGTTCTGCGAAAAGGAAATAAGTCACAAACGATGTATCTACTTGAATCGAGATTGCAATCGATTTCGCCGGTCCTTCATTTTGGATGTAAAGCAATTACGGTTGGCATTATGTAGAGGTATTAATGCAAACGGTGAGAAAATTGGGAAATATGGTCTTGTGATTTGCTACGGTTTAATTCCCAGTGAAACTGAAAACTTTCGATTAAATCAATTGGGATTAGGATTCACGTCATTCGATGGGATGAATATAAGCCTTGGCGTTATTCGCCATCGATCCAATTCCCGCAATCAAAAATACATAAACTATTCGAAGTAGATATGCGAGGGAGTACTGTCTATTTTGTCGGTTCTAAATAGATTGCATGCATACAACCATACTTCCAAGAATATTTCAATCCGAGGCAGAAAAACACAGTTTATTTCGTTTTTATCTCTTACAAATCAGCATCGAAATCAAATTAGCTGTGAGCTTTCGTGAATTACCTGACTAAGCTCATGCACAGTTACGCACACATTGGCGTGTAAGTCAATTGGGAATTATTTACACACGAACTTACATATGCGAAGCATACGCACGAGGAACGAATACACAATCGATAGTCCTACTCAATCGGAAAGAAAAATTAACTTGATTTTTATCAAGCGAAACATTTGAAAAATCCTTGAGAAGCGTGGCGGACTAAACGTACAGAAACAGATGTGTGTTGACTTATGCAAGTGGGAACGCAACTAGTCTACTGTAAGCGTGGCTCTTTTCTCAATAAAATGTCAAGTATAAGTTTCTCTAAAATATTTTTAGCGTCAGTTAATAATAATAATAATAATGCTTTATTACCAAATATAAGATCATATGTATATAGATTATAGTTTTTCACTACAACTAATTGAAATAAACAGGCTCAAAATTAGCTGAATAACGATAAAGGTGGGGATGAAAAAAAATAATAATTTTACTTGGCAATCCCAAATCAGCACAGCTCGTGCTTGGGGATCTTCAATTCCAAGCTTTCACATAACCTGATTATCAGTAATCATTGTCTAATTTCATTGATTACAAATTTTATTAAAAGGTTCTCTCACTTAAAAATACATAGCTATCCATAAAACAATAATTAGAATTACTTCCCAATATATTCTCTCACAGCTTTTTTAAATTTATTAAAATTATTCAGTCGACAGGTGCTCCGTGGTAAACAGTTATATAGCCTAGGGGTAGCATGAAAAGCATGGCTTGCAGCCAATGCTGTTGAGAATCTAGATTGCTGCAACGCTCCCTGAAACCTTCTACGTGTCATTCGCCCTACTTCAGTCTCTCGCGGAAACTCTCTGCTATATAAATACAAAAATTTTGAGCACTTTAATTTTGTATAGGTGTGGTATCAACAAAACACCATAGTCTTTGTAGAGATGGGATGATGGATACAGAACAGATTTTTTCAAACTAATTTTAATTATCTTCTTGTGCATTATTACCATTGGTTGCAAGTAAGTGATGGCTAATCCACCCCAATTAATCAGTCCGTACTCTATCACAGACTGAACCAGTGCGAGAAAAATCATTCTGATTTGCTTCCGCGATAATATAGACCTTAACTCTACAAAATTGTAGATAGTTCGTCTCAATCGATTACATAAGTAAAGGTCTTTTCGCGTACTAAGATTAATTGCAATTAATTGCAATGAAGCCGTTTTTGTACTCCGTTTTACTGAAAACTGAAAATTTCCCCTCTTTCAGTAAATTTCAGTAGGGTCTGAGCTACTGAAAAATACTGAAAACTGTCAGACGGTTTTTGGCGTAATGTTATTATGAAGGACGAATATTTTTGTGGCGATAATTTATCACCGCTTAGGATGACTTTATAATCACTATTGTTCTTCCGAAAACCGACAATTGACACTTTTGTTAGTGAATTTCCAGGAAATCCAATGAGAGCGTTTTCGTACTTTTTTTTTGTTTTGAAATGTCTGTATTAAAAGGTTGTTTTTGTAGTCTAGCTGTCATTCTATCCCGCTTCCGAACGCCTTCGATAAGGCTTGTATTCACCAAAGAATTAAATTCATAAGTTTATCACTAACTTTCTTTTCCGGCTCTAGACAATCATCATAAATCTCCAAAAGAGTATTGTCAAAGTTATCAAAAGAGACTTCTACTTTACGTTCCGAATACACTTCAAAACAAGATTCAGCTTCCAGGCTGCGTTTAAAGCGCATAAGATTTAGTTTTTTGACGATACCACTCTTAGAACTATGTTTACCTTAATTTTTATTTTCATTAAAAACTATCTTAGCAAGAGTTGCAAAATAACCAGTTATGTAGGTATGTTAAACAAATTGCTAACTTAAAAACACATTGTTTTTGCTCTTATGAAATATATGATCCACCCAAGTTTCACGGGAGCTGCACTTTCGGGTACAACCATAGAGATAATTAGTATATCCATATTCATTTAAAATATTTAAGTATTTATGACTAACTAAATTTGAATTCTCCTCTAATATATCAATATTTCCTCCCCTCCCAATATGTGATTTTAAAAAAGCTCACTGTTTTCCAAGAACATCTCTAGGCTTTCAATAAAATTTTCAGCCATATCATTCGGATGTCTATATAAGCTTTAGAGAACAACTTTTTCATTTCCAAAATTAAATATTAAATTGAGTGAATTCACATCATTTATTTCCGTATTCAAGAAACTAAATTCAATTGTGCTTTTTATGTATACTACAACACTATCACAATTGTAAAATTTTTTTTGTTTTTAACAATTTTACTGTACCCATGTATTTGATAACCATCATTTTCATACGATTCTGTCAAAACAATAATATCAAATAATATAAATATTCAATAATATATATTCTATAGAGGAAATCCACACAACAAATTCACTAAAATGTTTAGAAATACTTCTTGTTTAGTATGTCATCTTTAATACAATTAGTGTGAGTGTTAAAGAAATCAAAAAAATGCCCAATAATTATGTCTTTATCGCTGAATACGAATGATTCAATGCTAAGATTTTTACCAATATTACTCAAAAATTTGTTCACATTCATAAATAAAGAGAAAAGATAAAGTAAGTAAATTGAAGCGACTATTTAATTTAGTGGATTAATGAAGAAAATTTCGAACATACGTAACGCTAGACTCTATTTTGAATCACATCATTGAAATTATTTGTTGTTGTTTTTTTTTAGTTTGACTTTCAGCAGGAACGGGCCTAACTGTCGTTTGATGACACCTAAAAATAGATACCGTGTCGAAATAAAAAGAGAGCATTCAAATTTCATGACCCAATTCAATCTTTATTTTATCAGTGGGCTTAATTTCAAAATTTCATGTATAGAGAAAATTGAATAATCATAATGATCGAAAATCTGAGATTTTATGTCGTTTGCCATCATAAAATCGGGTTGAAAATTGCAATCGAAAGCTTCTGCCGCCAGTGTGTGTTTAAAACATGAAACAAACCGCAATCCACAACCAAAAAGTTTGTTTAAAATTTAATTATGTAATAACACCTCCACAAACACCTGTTCGGCTCAATTTTAGATTCACAAATAGTCAGATCATGATTATTCGTGCAAATTTCACTGAAATTTGTTTTAATTCATCCAAACACAACACCGAACCACCACATTGAAATTCACGCAACCAGCAAACCACTGACAACAGTTTCAGGAGTTCTGCAAAAAGTTTAAATGCTTCCAGTGGTCTATTCTAACAGTCTGCGTTTTCGATTATTCATTCCTTACGTCTTGATTCCAATCCGAAGAGTTTCAGGTGTACGACAAGTATGTTGTGTTTAAATAGGCTTGTTTCCATTCCAAGTCCTCAAGCTATGACAATTCATCCAAAAATTTCGTCCCTCTTTGAATGATACCGACCAAATTGAAAACAAAACACCCAAAGCACAATTCAGTTATCCTGATCAAATACAACAAATTGTGTTCTGAATTGAAAGAAAACTTTCTTGGACGCATTGAAACTGCTGGATGTGTTTCAGTGCGTATAATCAACGAATATTCAATTGAATAAATAGTTTTTGATATCAGAAAATATTTGTGTATAAGATTATTAGGGTGATGAAAACGCTCTAAAATGGTTTTAGTTTCTAAGTTTACATATTGCATTCATAATTGTGAATTTATATGAACTTGATTTAAGTTAATTACGACTATGGGAGTGTGAATGTTACGTTTGATTCAATTTGTGTATTGGCTTTAACCCTTTCGTTCACGATGTCCAATATATTGGAAATTAGCCTTCCCCTTCTTTTTTCGTCTGCTGTTTCTATGTTTTCTGGAATATTCTTATGTTGTTACTTACGCTTGGCAGCCTGAGCATTTTACCACGTGCGAACTTCAAAAATTCATTCGAGAATGCATACTTTTGTGCACGACATCGTCTTTCGTGAACTAACAGTTTTGTAAATTTGATTAGGTGTTTTTCAATTGAATTTTCAGTAAGTAAATGTTGTCCACTAAGCTTCTTGATTTTTTGTATGTTTTCAGCATGTTTTTTTTATCTAATAAAGTTGAAAAAACGAACTAAATGATATTAATTTCACTGCTACGTCGTGAAAAAGTCCTGTCGAATATATTGGATATGTGTACCTAACGATCGCGAAAAAAGCATGAGCATGTTACCCAGTAGGATGGACCCAAGGTCCAGTAGCCCAGTGGTAATTTCACTGCCTCTGGATTTACTGGACGCGGGTTCGATTCTCGGCAAAAGCCTCTGGGTGTGGCCAGTTGAAAAAATTGGTAGCCTAAAACCCGTCCTGTTTTCAGTTCTTTCTAAGTCAAAATGGATCACGGACGAGGCCTCTGCGAAGAAGAAATTCTTAGTGAGCTCGACAGACTGCCTTTCATCGACGGTGAATGGGATGCCGCAGGAGATGAGGAACCGAACGTGGCAGACATTCGTGCTCCCGATCAGTTGGATCGAGCAGCCCACGGACGTTGTCCTGCCACCGACTCATTTAAAAATGAGCCCGTGGAAGAAGAATTCGAAGTGCCGGCTTTCGATTTGAAAGAGATTGGCATCGATTTGAACGAAATTTTCGACATATTCCCACCGCAAGCAGAGTCTCAAATCTATTGCACAAAAAGGAAAACATCAAGTGGCCTAAGTGACCAATTGCAGCCATGCAACCTGACGGAATTGCTAACGTTGATGTTGACCAGGAGTCGATTGTCAGCACTCCCTTTTTATATTTCAGCCGGTATCTCGACGACGAATTTTTCACTCAAATAGCTTTCTACACCAACTTGTATGCTGTTCAGCAAGGTTTGTTCGTTATGTCTATTTTGCCTTTCATTGCTATAAGTACTATTTATCCTCTGATCAACTTTGTAGACGACAATAAATTCACACCATGCGATACTAATGAGATCAGAACTTTCTTCGCTCTGCACATGATGATGAGTGTATACAAATTTCCGCAAGTAAGAATGCTTTTCAGTCGGCGATATGGACTTCCTATTTTCTACAAAAACATAGCAGCCAATCGATTCTTCGTTCTGCGTCAACGCTTGCACGTTGCCGCCAACAATGCTCGGGCTCCGACATGCAAGGACAGGTTGCATAAAGTTCGACCAATCATGGACCGAATTGGAAGCCGACTCCTTGAGTTAGATCTTGAAGAGAATCTGTGTGTAGATGAACAGATCATTCACTTTAAAGGAAAGTTCGTTGCAAACCAATACGTCAAAGGGAAGCATTGCCCCTGGGAAATTAAAGTGTATTTCCTCTGCGGAAAGAGTGGAATATCGTATGATTTCCTTGTCTACCAAAGCTCAACAACACCAATGAACGAAATCCTGGTGAAAACGATCGGCAGTGGCTCCTTGAATTGGCGAAACGGATTCCGAAGGAAGAAGCGGGGCACAAGCTTGTTTTCGACAACTATTTTCCGTCGTTCCAATTGCTCCATCCACCTCTCCCAGACGCCAAAAAATATGGCTGCCCGCGGGTGCAACTCCTGCGAACAATGCTTCAGCTCTGACGGCAAAGTCATTTTCACTCGTTGGTTCGACAAGAAGGTTGTCAATTTGGCTTCTAATTTCGTTGGAATCGGCGTCGAAGACAAGTACAAATCATCCTTCGTTCGTTTGTACAACGAGAGTATGGGTGGGGTCGATTTACTCGATCAACTGATCCAGTACTAGTGATTATGCATTTCCTCGATCTGGCTTCCATTACCGTTTGAATGCAGGCCTCTTTACGCAGCAAGCGTATTTTGGATTCGATAGCATTCTGCATGGAAGTGGCCAATGTCCTCATCAAGCGGAAAACCAACTCACGCAGCGAAGGTGAACCACAGAAGCGTCGCCGTGGTCGTCTAACATCCTCAGCGAATTCTTCAACGAATACCTCGGCAAATACTAGCGCCAACGCCACATCGGAAGAGAACTCAGGTGAGTCCAGTGATCCTTCGTGCGTCTCACTGGTTAGAAAGAAAAAAGACTATCAAACCATGCCAGCGGAATAAGTTCGAACAGACAAGATCCTGCACTTTCCCACTTTGGTCAAATCCAAAAATGCCAGCAGGTTTAAAAATGATGGATGTGACAAAAAATCCTTCATCATTTGCAAGAAGTGCAATGTCACACTTTGAATGAAGAAGGACAAAAATGGTTTTTATGACTTTCATCAAACCGAGTGCATTTCAATTCAATTTAAATCATTTTTGCTTTTTTTCCACATTTAAGCATAGTCTAACTCATTTTCATTAATTTGATTAAATAAAAAAAATTGAAAATAACTAAAAATGTGAAATAAAGGTGTTTTGATTCGAAAGAAGTGGAAAATATGACAATTGGATACGCATGTCCAATTTATTGGACATCGCGTACCTGCCAGGTGTGAATAGCTACCTCAAATGTGTGTGCGTTATTGAGCTCAGCGGATTCATATTAGTTTAGATACATATCTAAAAAAAAACATCTTGACGGTAAGAAATAAATGGTGGACGAAAGGGTTAAAACGGACATGCTTAAACTGCGTGCGTTGGTTTTTCGCTTGATTAGATACTTCGAGCATTTGAGATTGCAATTGGCTACAATCGTTTTTGTATGCTTGTTAAATATCATCACTCAATTGATCTATATTTCATATCTATATTTCAGATAGTTCAGCTTAAAACTAACTTTATATCATTATATTCATTATACCTGCCCGGATTCAAACCAGACACCACACACGACAGTGCCTGGCACTTGTAACTAATTGAATGGGACTTCGAATACAAACATCTCAATCGTTCTTATAATATTTTCACATTTTCACACAATTCCGCAATCAATTTGAATGACATTCATCACTTTGTTGTAATGGGAAGGTTTTATCTGAAAAAAATCCTTCTTCGAAATGAATAATAAAATCTTCCTGCTGTCCAAATAAAGTGATAGGAGTCGATTTGAAATGCTTGAACAAAATTTCGTCTCATAATAATTTAAAGTACTTTTGGTTCCATCCATTTTATCCGCTGTCTCATGAAAGGGTTAATCTGCTTTATCTTTCTGAAATATTTCATCGTAAAGCCTATTTAAATATTTATGTGAAGCATTTACAATACAAAAGGATCTATATTACTTTCGACAATATGTCCAGTTAACAGAGAATATTCTTAAATTTTTTTCTTTTATAATTCTGAAACTTTCATCAAGTAACTAACCATAATAGCGACATGTTGAAAAAATGAGTTTTTGGACAGTAAGCTGTATAGGAAAATGATAAGAGAATCGCAAGGCAAAAGATAATATTTTTTCAGTGGAATTTTATGCTCGAAAAAGTTAACGTTCTTCAATAGATCTAGGTATGTATTAGACTATAGAAATGTATACAGTTTTTAATGTTTGATAGATTTGTAATTGAATGGTGTAGATTAGCATTGTAAGTCCAATTTAATTAACATTTCAATTTTCTTTTGCAGTAAATTGACTGCATTATTTGTACAACAAAAATAAACTATTTTATTTTCCTCAAACAGCATCAAATCACACCAGGTTTTGTCATAAATTGCGTGCAAATAAGATTCATATTCGATCATATACAGAAGTCATTTTATATGTACTCTACGCTGAAGCTTTAATGTTGACAATGTCACCGACATGTAAACACCCACCCATTAAATATTAACGCAAACATCCACAGTATCTGCGGTAAACTCGTATGCTATTGAAAATACCGTATATGGTACACCAACGAATGTCCATAAGGGTATACTTCAAACGCTAACATTAAGTACATATTCCTTTTTTCCTTTGGGATATGAAACACGCACGAAATCAGTCAATTTAAATCGCAGAGTCTTTCATGATTTTGACAGTCGAGTAAAAATGTTTTAGCGAATTCATGTAGATTTATTTCCGAGGAACATTATGCGGGTTCAGTATGTGAGGTGGTTTTATTCGTAATGATTCATTCGATAAATCACTACGAAATCCAACTCAATTCATCCAGTTTCAATTAGCTTTATATTGTAGACATTAGTGGCGCCCAATGGGGGTTCTATGTGTAAATTTGATATGTTTACTTTCATTTTTAAGACAAACACAATAACTTCATACGATTCGACTAGAAAATAATTATCAAAAAACAGAATTCGAATACAAGTTTGAGAAATGCAAAATACAATTATGGTTATACATCGTCATGTGTCGAAAATTCACATAATTTTAAGTGGTCAAGAATTGTATAGACTTCATGAATAACTTCTTTGAAACGATATTTTTGCCTTAATTTCTTTAAGAACAAATATTTGTCGAATTCGAAAGATGTACTATGCCGAGATGGTTGATTTGATTCAGTACGCATTTCAAGTTGCAAAAAAAATCCCACAATTATGCCTATATTTTTGACACAACTCGGCTTCAAGGTTAACATTTTACAAATGAAGGTCTCTTTTCAGCATCCATTTGTAAGTATATTTATTAGTATCATATATTTCAGGATTCAAAATAAAAGTATCCACACACAAGCTATTGCCACATTCAGATAATAACGATACCTTCCGGCACAAACTTCACAAATATCCCCTTCTCTCGATTGAAATTCGCTCTGTTTGAAACATTTATGCATGTGGAATGATAATGTAGGAAACAAATGTATACAAATACACATTTATCCCTAATACGTACATATCTATCTTGTTAACGATGCATTAGCTCCAAGTGTTATCGCCATAGATAGTTATCGCTTGCGACAAGAAATAAGTGTAACTACTATACTTTCGAACCATACTAAACCCGTATGGTTCCAGGAATACCTATGTATATATTTCCTGTGCTGAGAAAATAATAAGCAGTTTGGTGGAATGTAACGTATTTTTCAATAAAGACGAAGAAATCATTGGACATATTGTCATTGATAGAAGTGTGTATAAAAAAAAACATGAATGAATACAGTCAAGTGATAGGTGTGATATTTTATCGATCTATTATTTACAGGCTGTTGATTTCGGAAGTTTGTCAATATTTACTCTCGACATATGATATGTGACACATGGAAGTAGGAAGGTTTCGATTTGGTTTGAGCAGAGAGTCTTAAATTCCAAGAAGTTTATGTATAGTCTGGTTAGAATTCTATTCGAGAATGTTGCGCTCGAAGCTGGGCAGTGATTAGATTAGTCAGCAGGATCCGAAAAAAACAGGACGAAAAAATGTACTGTATTCGAATACGGCTGGTGACTATTGGCATGTCAACTATCGACTGGTTGTCCGTGGGGAATTGTTAAAGTTGTTTTTTTAATTGTGCGGGAAGTGAATGACTTGTCAAACTCAAGTGGTATCGGCAATTTGAAAATTCTACGCTTCAACCTATCATACTTTTATGTTGCTATTATTTTCTCTAAACTCCTTTCCTGGCATTCTTCTTTAAGCTCTTGAAATAAAGTTTCAATTCTATATGAAGAAATATACACTTCTTACTACAGAGACTCCAGACCGGCTGAGTTTATTCCAAGGTATATAAGGGTATAACCATTTTAATCTAAAGCATTTCGATTGGAGTTGTTTCAAAGAGGGCAAAATATCATTCAACTAATTTTTCTCTCAATGTCTACAAACATAACTTTCTAATACAATTTTTTAAATCCAAATGAAAGAATCTTTTATGTCAATAAAACTCAATAGCACAATCTCAACTTGAAATCTCATTAAAGTGCTAAAATCTTAAGGTATCTTGATTTGAATTTTATGTTAAATTTTGTTCAAACTTTCCATATTAAATTACTACGCACTACTCGTCTTGTCTCGTCTTCTCCTAACCGTACTTATTCTGTATCTATACGATGAAATTTTTTCGCCTGAATAAGACTCCATATAGCCGAACAGCTGTCACTTAATCCGAAACAAATCTAATCCAAATGTGAAAAAAAAAGTTTTCTTGTCGCTAGCGAACTGTAACATAGATTTCATAGTCAAATACATGTTAGTTTGGAATTGAATGATATTGAGAAATTTTCACTGATGCCCGGTGAAATGAATTGACCGGCAAACATTATTTTCACCTGTTGCCTTTTGTGGGAGATAATGAGGATAAATAATTCAAGATAGTTTGCTTCTATGTGAGCTTTACCAGTTTTTAGGGTTCTAACTTTATTTTTAGGTTAGATTTACAATGAGGATTGTCTTATCAATTGGATGCGTGCTAAATTATCTTTGAGACTTTTCCTATATTCTACTACAACACTTGATGTCGCTATGAACTAAATTCTTGTTGTTTTGAATGTCTTCAGAACTAAAATTACATGCCTATATTTAAATTATGTTCTTCGATATTTTTGTTTTACAGATTTTATGTTGTTTATCTCGATTATGTTGAAAATTAAAGTGAACATATCAACCCTACACAAGTAGCCCACACTGGGCGCCACTAATTTCCCAGAACGAAATTCTAATTAAAACAGGGTGAGTTGGGTTTTTGTAATTTATTTTATTTTATCGTTTATTTTCACTTTCTTGCCGTAGGAAGATTAAAGTTAATTTGATTTGAATAATACGATCCTATCTATGTAAATTGAACAATTGCTTTGCACAAATAAAGAAAGGACCTATGAGAAACCATAGTTTTCATAAAAAAAAGTGTTACCGTAATCAGTTGATCCAATCTAGCCGTTCAAAATGAATGGGTACTGGTTTTTTTTCTTCAAATGATCAACTCGAAGCGTTATTATACCCTGTTCCGCCGAACAGCGAATCAATCAGAATCAATCCTGTCAAAAAATCAGTTTCATTATTACCAATCCTGAAGCCTCGAGTCAAACAACATTTAATTGCATTACGCCCAGCATATGTGAACATATTGCATAGCAGATACTGTGAAAGACATTCCAAACTCGTGTTGTATTAAAAATTTTAATTTCATTCTTCTCTACAATCACTTTTCGACTAGTATTCCAATACAAATTTCACTCTTTGGTGGGTGCAATTTATTGATTTATTCCCCGCCAAAATCAAGAGCATATTTAATTAAATATCTTTTGGCATTATGTGATTTTTCATTTGATGTAATTGATACTTTTTCCAGCTCAACAACGTAATTGGTCGAGTGGAAATAAAACGCAAATTTGTGTCAATCGATTTAAGAAGAGAAAAAAGCCAAAAAATTATCCAATGGATTCTTTTATGGTGATGCACTAAGTTCTTTTGCATGTCAGAGACATTCTTGTCGCAGATAACTTTCTCGAGCAAGCCTACGAGGGGTGATTCAAAAGTAGTGATTATGAAATATTTGCAGATCGCATAATTCAAAAATCAAATTTTTTTACTACCTCACATACCCACTAGGTCAGCATAAAAACATATAAATAGGCCACGATGTCAGGGAGGTACATTTATTTGAATACGAACCGTCGAAACGAAAACATAAAAATGAAGAAAAGCGAAATTTGAGCTGCCATTGAAACTGTGTTTGAAAAAAATGACTTAGATAGATAGAGATAGACAAAGAGTTAGACAGCAACTTGGTGGAAACATCAAAGGACTCTGCTCCTCCATATTCCACCGTTGCACGCTGGGCTAAGGAGTTTAAGCTGGGAAAACCTCCACTGAAGATGAACACCGCGAAGAACATCCATCCAAGTCCTTTACCGAAGACAACGTGAAAAAAGTCGAAGATGCCTTGTTGCCAGATCAAAGAGTGACCATCAGGCATGTAGCTGAGGTCACAGGGATCTCGTATGGCAGTGTTCAAAGAATTGTTGCCCAAGAATTGCGCATGAAGAAGGTCTTGTGGTGCATGTTAGCCGACGATGGTATTTGGGATATTTGGAAAAGGGAGCCACTATATCAGGCTCTTACCACGCACACCAAATGAGAAGATTGCAGGAGGCAATTGAGGAATAAAGACGCGGCAAACTGCTAGCCGGAGTGTTGTCTCATCAAGACAACGCACTGGTTCACAAGGCTGCAGTTGCGATGGCTGTAATTCATGAAATAGGGCTCGAACTGCTTGAGCATCCGCCCTATTCGCCATATCTAGCTCCCAGCCACTTCAATCTGTTTCATCGGCTCAAGACACACGTTCGGGGTAAGAAATTTGAAGATGATAGCGAAGTGATGACCGCTGTTGAGGCGTTTTGGGAGAGTAAAGAAAAGTAATTTTTTTCTAAGGGTATCCTGGGTTTGGAAAAAAGATGGACTAAATGTATTAACTTGTTAGGAGACTATGTTGAAAAACAAATACTTATTTCATATTCATTACCTTTTTTTATCATCTCTCGTATTTAATAACTAAGCGAACTATCGTTTTTATCATTTCAAAAAACTTTTTTATATTTTGTGGACTAACACTATGACTAAGCTCTAGTACCTGCAAACGACATTTTGCTAATCATTTTCACTCATTCAGCTCCTCGACACGACCATATCATTCATGCAAGGACACACATTAGCAGACACACACATACTCGTATATAATCATATCTATCGTTTGATGAAAATTTCAATACAGAATGCTTGTTTTACCTGCTGGATCAGCTTCAACAATCCAAACAATTCGATTCAGTGGCAACTTGCCGATGCCTACTCACCATGTGTTAATTATCTTTTGGTTTCAGTCGAATCGACAGTATTTTACGATATACAGATAGATAAGCTAATGGTCAAATGCGATTTTGTCGATTGAACAATTCAAACGACGACATGGTTTATTGTCATATGAATGGAAAAGCATTCATCATTTAGCGGATTTGTGACATTCTCGAGGGCGATGTAGCTCATTAGTAAAACAATCATAGGTTGTATGCGAAAAATACCAATCGTAAAATATATATGAGATACAACGATTTTAGTTGCTGTTCGTGTTTAATAATTCGGGGAAAACACATTCAGATACAATTCATCGAATTCAATGCTTTTTCTAGGTGAAAATACAGTATTTGAATTAAATCTGTGAAAATATTCACATAAGTGCTTTAGGATACACTTATTCGTATAATGTAACATTAATTTGAATCCATGCAGGGTTGAATATTTAAAATGTGAAATTCATTCAGGATGTATTATTATATGACAGTACACGATCCGTATAAAATCCGAATGGATTTTGCTATAAAACCTGATACTGATAGAAATAAAATCAGACAGTTCGTGTTTTCATGATCCAGCGTTTGTCGAAAAGCTTTAAAGTGTCTTCATCGGTCGTAAATATGCTATAATGTTTTCTTCAACATACAGGTATTCACTCTTTTCAATCACTTGGAACGTGACTTAGTATGGTATATAAGATTATATATAAGATTACTGAAGCAGGTAACTGAAACCAGACGAATTATGCCTCGGAAATGGTTTTTTGGAAGAAAGCAGTGAATATTCGAAAATATAAGCGAGGCTCATAAAATAAGAGAAACAAAAAATTTGCGGTAAATTGAATGAAAGTAGAACTACGTGTTGAATTTATCAAACAGCGAAAACAGCAAAATATTCCGGGTGCTTTTTCAAACTGGCAATATTTAGGTTGCTATTAAAGAAACTTGATGGCATCCCTGCAACTGAAATTGGTCATCACTACACTCAGAAAAATACTTCTACTTTTTGAGGAAAAATGAAAAAAAATTGGTAACGATTCTGCAGCAAAGAAATATTTACTCAGTCGAAAGAAAGGAATTTATTCATTTCAAAGAACTGATATTGAACTTGCCCTGAGTAAAATTTGGTATAGCTTCAAGCAAATGTTGCCATAAATTTGGCATCAATCGGTTCTCTTCATCAAGATTATTATTTAGGCTGCTAGGAGAAAAACGGTCCATTCTTGTGTATGCTATGAAAATTGCAATATTGGACCGAATAAAAGAGCGTCCGTGTACTGAGCTATCTGGTATGCTAAGCTATCTCCAGAATCTACATTGTGCCAGCAAAAATTTACCAAGTGAAATAGAATCTCTATTTTGGAAACCAAGCAACGCAAATATTTAAAAAAAAAATACTTCAATGATCTAGATCCTGAACCTTTTGCTTGGTAGCCAAAGAAATGAGGAAAACCCAGTAGATACCCATATTGAATCAGAACAAGGTAGTCGTCAATTGATGCTACAAGAAGAGCTGCAAAAGTATGAAAAGAATCAATCATGAAATGCCACAAGAAACTAATCTAATTAAAACCATTGCAAAAGAAATGAATCTTTTCGAAAGTGGTGGCACTCGCATAGTTTGGAGCAGGCGTAACAATATTTCTCGACCGTTTCCGCGGCCTCCAACATCGGGAATAAATTTAGAAGCAGGCTTGGAGACGATACTTTGGATACTTTGCTATTGCTTCAATGTTACTTCCGAAAAAACCAATGAACTTTGGAAGAATTTTTATGTGTTGAATATTTTATATGTTAAGAGTTGTGATTTATTGTTGTGATTTTTTGTCGTGATTTGTTGTTGTAATTTGTAATAGTTGTAATTTTAAATATTTCATTCATACTGTCAACGTCTTGGATAATTTGCATCAATGAAATAAATTAATAATTATTCAGTAACATATTTTGTTATACAGTTTTGAGCTTACTTATTGTTGTAGTTTTGAAATGATGGCACATAATATAATCTGTTTATTAAAAAATTGACTTATTTTGTTGTGTTATATTTTGAATCTCGAATCCCGGGATTCCGGAATTTGAGATTTTTTTAATCCCGTAATCTCGGGATTGAAAAAATGGTTCGGGATTGGAATCCCTAATCGCATGTCATTAGTACGCAATGGATTGAAAAAATAAAAACAAGTAAAAAAACATTTTCACGTGCCAAAGCAATATGGTTTGATCTCAGATAAATATTGAACTTACAAAAAAGTATTTTTTGTACACTGCCGAAGCTCAGGGGATTACCTTTTAAAGCGAATGCTTAGCTATGGCGATACGAAGACACATATGGGAGAAGCCGATATAAATTATTCCATTATTCTTTTTTTTTCTGCAAGTGCCACATTTTTTTTCTTATTTTCTGAAGCCCTAGTGTTATTTATGCCTGGTCAGTATTTAAACCTATAATATAATATGAGCGCTAGTGTTATGCCCAGTCGCCGGCTATTAAGACAACTCAAGACGAAAAAATACAACTATGATCCCAGCGGGATTCGAACTGGCGATCTACCGCGAGCTACCGACCTCTCATTTGTTTCAAGGAAATGTTGACAAACATAAAAACTATCCATTTTTTCGTCGAATATTGAAGCGTGCTTGATGTTGAAACATGTAAAAACATGTTCGCATTGTAGACATAATTTACTAAATTTGAGGAAAACTACTTGCTTGAAATAAGTTACAGTAAAAATTGTATTCCGTTGAATGTAAGAAACTTTTACACAATATTTATACAAATTAATGTAAAATTACAGACAGATATTCATTTGATGTTTTTTTAAGGAATAGGGTGGCATTTTCTTATCACATTTATTATTTTTTCTTTAACATTTTAGTACTTAAGAATGTAAAAAATAAACAAATAAATAGGTAATGCAAAACTGTTTGTCCAATTAAAGAAACAGATAAAGAAATGCAACAACAAAACACTTTATCCTCTTGCAGATAAATTAAGCCGCAATTTTCTACCGGCTAAAAGTTTCTAATTTCAGACTAATACGGATGGAGCGGCATTTTTAAACATTTGTAGGTAGGTGTGCGTAGTCGTAATCATTTAAAGGGGAAATACATGTAACTGCTAAAAAAATCGATTCTTTTTTATTACATTAAAATGTTTCGAATGTTTTAGAAATACACCAAAAAAAGTTTGGAAGCAATATTCGTATTAGTTCTCGAGTAATAGTCAGTTATAGGCAGCGCGGCGTTCCCCAGCCGATCGAGCATACCTTCTTTAATTGTTTCTCTAATGTTTCTCTAATTGTGTATCCCTACCATATTCTTATAAATCTGAAATTCTAAGGAAATATAGATACAGATGTACATTTACACTTGTATATTTTTATAACATACAAAGGGGTCTGTATTTATGAACCTTGTAGCAAAAACCGTAACGTTTTGAAGGAGTGGCCAGTTTTGTTTTGAACGTGAAACTATAGACATCAGTGCTTCAAATATATTTCGGTATCGAAATGAGCCCCAGCTTATTTAGTTATGCCAAGAGAGCTGACAACGACTGGATAGAACGCCAGAACCGTCGAAGTCTTTTCAGCTCAAAAGAAGCCTGAAATGCTCGCCCTGACCTTCTAATGCACCAAAATGATATGCACGAGGAGGTTGAAGGGCTGTTGTATGGACATGGAATCGCTGACTTACGAATAAGTTATAATAAAAACTAATAATCCATGATTTTTATCTAAAGCAAAGTTTAAACGTGTTTTTTACAAAGTAGTACTTTTTCAACTTCTGTAAAAAATATCTCAAAAAATATTTAACCGATCCGGCTCAAATTTATACCACATCTACAAAAGAGTATTATCTCCTCGTTGAACCTAAATGTTATTGTAAAAGCTAAAAAGTCAGTAGGGCTTGTCACCTTAGATATTGAAAAGGCGTTCGACTCAGTATGGCATCAGGGTCTTATATACAAACTAATAAAATTTGGGTTTCCGAAGTACATCATAAACATTATAGCTTCATTTCTTTCTGGCCGCAAGTTCTCGGTGAAGGTCAATAATTAGTTCTCGTCCTTGAAAGATATATCAGCAGGTGTACCTCAAGGAGCTGTTTTGAGCCCCACATTGTTCAACATATACACTGCAGACATCCCTATTGACTCACAATGTGAAGTGGCTATGTATGCAGATGACACTTGTTTATATACAAGTGACCACTGCCCCCACAAGATCACTCACACTTTGCAAAATAAGCTTGAAAAGATTTATCAATACTGCTTTAGGTGGAAAATTAAAATAAATGCAGCAAAAACCACAGCAATCTTTTTCACCAAAAAAAGAAAACACATAAATCTTCCTTGCAGCCCTATTAACTTTTTAGGACAAAACATTGAATGGAGAACCAAAATCAAATACCTCGGCATGATGTTTGATAAAAGCTTATCCTTCAATGAACATGCGACAAGATATCAATGTCCATTAAAACCCTCTATCCCCTCATAAATCGGAAATCGCACCTTTCAAAACCCAACAAACTGCTCATTTACCAACTTGCAATACAGCTCATTATATCCTATGGAGCTCCCGTATGGAGTACGTGTGCCAAGAATTACTTAAAAAAAGTGCAAATCGCCCAAAATAAATGTTTGAAAATGTCCTTAAACAAGCCATGGTACTTCTCGACATACACTCTGCATTGCACTGCACAATTGCCAACGGTACAGAAACTCTTAGAAAAACACACGATTGCATTCTATGCTAAGCTTCGTAATATAAATAACCCTCTTCTTGCATTTATTAATCATGACATATTGCATTGACGCATAATTTATTTATTTTTATTTTTATCTTCACTAATATAAGTTTTTTACGGTTAGGTTAACATTAGGATTAGTATATATACATTATTTCTTTAGACTTATAAGCAAAGTTTTTATGTAAATTTTCTTTGCAAAATTAAACTAATTATTAGATTAATTCTTTATTAGCAAAGCTTTAACTTATAATTAAAGTATGTAAAGACTCTAGTAGTCTGGGTCACTTGAAGTTCCATTCTTGTAATAACAAAAGAAAAATATTAAATAAAGGTCTATATATCTATCTATCTATCTAAATGTTATTGTAATTTCAAAAAAATAATTTGTTTATTAATGTTTAAAGCGTGATTTTTTTGATAAATAATCGATTTTTTTGTTTGATCTAAAATTAATGTAAAAATTTATTTTTTTTTTATAAATTTTATTGGTTCACCTATGAATTATATATTTCAGTAGCATATTTTTTTTTTCTCTGAATGTTGCAAGTTCCCTGGAAAAGGCGTTAAGTTGTACGAGGCAGTTTTTGATGTGTTTTTTTCATTCGCTCGCATCGCCGCCATTTTGTGTTGAAAAATTACTAAAAAAATATTTTCATTTACTGTAAGATATGTTCTTTAAGGATTTAATATTAAACATTTTCTAAATGAACAATATATATATTTTAAATCAATCTGAAATTAGCAATTTTTTTCGATTTTACATGTATTTCCCCCCTTAAGGGGTCAGGTATACTTGGGACGTCCAAAAAAAGCTCTTTTTCAGGATTTTTTTTTACACACATTAAAGTTATTAATAACAAATGTTTTTTTTTTGTTTTTCGAAAGAAATATATTTTAAGAAGCTATTGTAATTTTTTTGAGGCACAAGGTTGAAAATTAGTCGAAATAGAGTAAATTTTCGAGGGGTCCAAAAAAAATGGTTTTGCCGTGATCACTGTAGCTTGTCACTGGATCATCCGAAATAAAAATAATAATCGGGGATTATTAGTTAATGACATAGTACTCCGGATGGACGAAGGCCTAAGGCAGATTTTGATTTTTCTAAAAATGGCGGTTGTTGAAATTCAAAATTGTATTTTCGACCAAAATTTCACTCACATTTTCGGCTATTGAAAAAAAAATATATCGTCGAATCAAAAAAATCCTTCGTTCATCCCGAGGATAATTACATATCAAATAAGTGAGGAAAATTTCATGCTGATCGATAAAGCCGTTTTCAAGTTACAGTGATCACCGACTTCGAAAACATAGTTTCGAGAAAAATGCTTTTAAAGCATGCGAAAAACGCTTTATGCAATAGAGACGACTTCATTCAAAGTTATTTATTTCCATAAAGAATTGTCCGATTTGTCTGAAATTTGCAGAGAATGCTCTTGAAATATGCTACTTTTAGAAAATGCAAAGAAAATAAAATCGATTTTCTCAAAATTCTAAGTGTACCTGCCCCCTTAAGATAATTTTTTTGGGTACATTTCTCACTCGCCTCCACGTGGTGTAACCTGGGTAATGCTTAACAGTTAGAATATAGTGGCAAATAGTCAAATTATTGCAAGTACAGCGTGTAGCGATATTATTCAAAATTACGGTAATCTTCAATAGATGAAATATCTATCAATGAATGAATAAGTTTCACTGTCCTTGACATATAGCCTAAATCATCGAACCTAAATTTACGTTAACATACCCGGCCAATAGAATTCCTGCTGAAAGACAAATTGTGTCTTCCCAATCTAACGTACGTTAAGAGTTATAGTATGTGTCACAGAAGATATCTACTAAGTTTATTTCACGATATCAGGTAATTCTTTCTGCACATCATCAACCACTTACATTGATTGATTGATTCTTCTGATTATAATTAACGCTGACATAACGTTCGACGACGTTTCAGTGCCTATCTATGTTTTTGCATATCCTACACATAATATCCGAGAAAGCACTTTCCGAAATCATATGGCACGTCTGTAACACGACCCATGCATTGATTGCCGACACGACATGTGATTAAAATTACACTGTACCTCCCATCATACGCGTATTATTCGGTTCAGATATACGCATAGTGATAATCAGGCTGAAGATAAAAAGCGTCCGTTTATAACCTGCCGTACCGTATAGTACCCAGATGTTATACGGTACAAGAACATGTGCAGCAAGCTCATGGAAAATCAAGTACAACATAACGCAATTATGCCAATCAGTAATTAATGTCGATACAAGAATGTAATTACACCTTCGATCATCGTTCTTTTGCAACATGATCCTTTATGCAATACCATTTTATGACATGACTTTACGTTCAAATACGACTAGCTGTAAGCTTTCAATATTAACAATTATTACGAGTTTTCCTTTGTAATTTTGAGACTATTTCACTTTTTTATTTACAATTCAATCCAATTTGCAATAAATCGTACTTAGTTTTTTTTCTCCATTGTTGGACACTTTTCTGATGGAAGTAACAATTTAACTAGAAACTTTTACTATAATTCACACTGCCGATACTAGAGTTGGGCGTTATTTAACGTAACACGTTAAATAACATAGTTCCAATTCTGTAACATGTTCCCAATGGAACATGTTACTGAAAACTACATGTTATTTTTGGAACGCTTTACTCATTATTTTTGGAACGCTTTACGAGTAACGCCTAACGAAACGCTTGAAACATCATAAGCGGCCTTAAGAGCATGCGACAATCGTTTCGGTAATTGGCCTCCTCTTTATTGTACTTGTTCACCAGCTCACAAAAAACAAATATTTTTAATTCTATGTGCTTTTAGCTTCACTGGCGATGATTTGCACAGGAACGCACAAATACACGATGTTGAGTAAACTCGATAGTTTGGAACGTTCGTAACGTATTAGTTACTGTGCGTTATATTCGAACGCGCAACGTATTAGTTACTGTGCGTTATATTGGAACGAGTAACGTGTATGATAACACACGTTGTGCGTTCCAATATAACTCACGGGAACATCGTTCCAAAAATAACATGTTACTGGAACATGTTACTCGTCGGAAAATGTAACGTTGGAACGTGTTACTTATGTATACAGTTATTTCCCATCTCTAGCCGATACTAGAAAACTTAAGGTGTCAGCTGGATTAAAGAGCTTGGAAAATAATTAACAGTAGAAGTGGTTTAAATAATTTTCAAAGTATGAAACTATTCCTCGAACTTTAATGAAGCCAAGATGAGATGGAATGCGAAAAGAACAGTTTTGAATGAGCGCAATGTACATAGAATCACAAGAATAGTTTTCAAACTAAGCATGAAGTTTACAGGTCCAGCGGTTCTGTATCTCTTGCTAAACCTCTCAGTTCATATATTTTGGAATGGGTGTTTAGGAAATGTATTTCGATATAGACATGTATATGATATATGTAGATATTTAGAATGGTAGGTGAATATTACTATTGCTGACCTAGTTTAAATTAGTTAAATCAATTTAAACTATCAAACAAAATATTTTGATATTTTAACTAAAATTACATAATCCAAATTCACGTGTTGCTTTATTCATTAATTTTTTCAATAAAATAATACAGGAATCGTTTATTAAAAACATGTTAAAATATTAAAACTATTGTGGCAATTGGAATGAATTTAAAGAAAGATATTATTTAGTTCATATGCTACACTGAGAGGAAAATCTTGGTAAAATCAACAATTTTCCTTAGTTGTTTTTGCGTCAACCACGGACTATAGTTAAAATGAACATAAGAAAATTGTTCATAAATGTTATGCACTATGGCGCATGGTCGATAAACAATATCCGTGGTGCAAAAAAGTAAGCAACCACAAACTATGGTATTCGAACAACGTGGATAGTACAAAATAGTAAATGGCTATAATCTGTGGTGCCCCAACAATACTGAGTGATTAAATAACAATATTAAGCAGACAAAAATAATTGCTCGACAGTTAAATTGTATACACAACAGTGATGTGTTCATTCAATCATGAATAATCATATAAGAACTGGAATGGAGGAAAAGTATATCTACATTGACAAGTCTCAAAAAGATGGACACAACATATGAGTATAGTTTTAACCCTTAAAGTGCATACTTCTTAGAAAACACGTAAAGTGCACACTTGGGTGTCCGACACCCTGACGTGTTCTATGCTGATTTGTTCTGCCGCTATGGAATATTTTATTACAAAAAAATTATGGGATGTACTTTAAAATATCTCCTTCAAAATTATGTAAATTTTACATTAATTTATTAATGGCGTTAAATGGCGACACATACCCGATTTTGTTCGATACTATAGGATCTCTGCGTGTTTGAAAATGTTGTTGGGTGTCAGGCACCCACAATGCACTTTAAGGGTTAAAATCACATATAAATTTATCAAATGTGGACAAGTGTTAGATAATTGTGTTTGCAATTTTTATGCTTCATATACTATTATTTTATTGAATTTTTTATATTTTGAATTACTAGTGTAGTTCACTGTATCATACTTTAAATATAAAGTGAGTATATAAATATAACATCTTACTCGCTAGGCAACACTCACTTTGATGGATATAGATAGTGAATATGCAGCGATAAAATGTCTTGAATCAAATACCAACCGTAGATATTAAGTTTGCAAATTTATACTTGATTCCGTAGCAATAAATAATGAAATAATTTTCCTTCCTGACATAGACAACTGAAGCTTCCAAAGGCTGAATTTCTTGATGAAATTACTGTGATGTGTACACAATCAAAAGCTATCACTGTTATGAATCCTAAATGAATCCTAAATTTTGTGTTTATTCGTGGTTTTAATTCATTTCACCGGTGGGAGAAGAAGAACATAAGTTAGGTCAAAACCTATTTCACCTTCTGGAGCTTCAAAGATTTAAATCAACATTAATTTCTGTCGTGGTTCATTGTAGGAATGATCTACCTTCGGTAAAGTCCTTTTTATTTAAGGACTCCAGCATAAGGTTTTCTTCATCTCTTATCTTCACTTCGAAAATTGGGACTACCGATTCTTTACTACTCTTCCAATTCAAGCTATTCACGTTATCGGCATATGAATGTTTAAAACCAAGATTGATCTAAAATATTTTGGTACGATAAATAAATGAATCAACTACCTGTATATTGAGATATTAGTGCTGGGATTCATTCGCCACAGCAGTAAGATTTTCAGATAAATTGTCTGGCTATTGATCGTTAAGTTCCTGAATATATTATCCATTAGGTGAAATTTTTTTTGACAAATGTTAAAAGTATGCTTTTTGTCTTTATTAAAACGATATGCTGTACCTTGTGCTACTTTTTTTTCTTAGACAAGCGATATCTGCATCAACTAATTCTTGACGTTTCACCCAAACAATAGTTTTTTTTTCAAAATCTTTTAAATCTCTGTTTTTCAAATCGCCAGATGCCCAACATTTTTGTCGGAAATTCATTTTAGAGCCAAAAATTTTCCATTAAATATTATATCGATATTCTGTTCTGTCATGCTTCTTATTAGAATCATATCAATTTCGTTTTTCATAAAGTACTCAGTTAAGCCAGAATGCCTCCAATTGACTTATAACTTACATATATACTTCATCGAACTGGACCGACTTCTCAACCAATAGTAAAATACCTTTTTGGATATATTTTTGAAGAACTTTATAGAAATTTTTTTGTACATATCTATTTCATTTTATTTTTTGATGAGAAACTTGGATGACCAGCCTTTTGTATACCGCGCGCCAATTTTCCCGCAGACGATTTCAGATGCGCCATATAACTCGACCAATTTTTCTATCTACTTAAGTTTACGGTTGGGGTTAGAAAATAGGGAAAGTGATAAGATGTGATAAATAACTAAATCACGTGATTAAATCAATTATTTTAAGCTAATTCTAAAGACACAAGTTTATCGGAGTACCAATCTGCAATAGTCAGAAGTGATTTCCTGGACGAGAAGGTGATTGCTGTCATATTTCTCACCATTTTTGCTGGTGAAAATAGAAAAAGGAGTCGAGTGCGATTATGCGTGTACTGATTTTCTAGTTAAACTAGCTTACTGATGCACTGCTAAAGTTCTGAGATTTGAATGTCCGACCTAATGATAAATCCGAGTGACCGAGCACTTGAATCTACCGAAAGCGTTAAAAAGTACGAGAGTTTCAAAATGCATATTTAGTCTCTCGAATTATTGGAAGACTTATTGAAAACCAACTAAGACACTGCAAATAAACCAACTTGAAGCAAATCATCCGCTATTAATCCACTCTTTTAAAAATGTGCGCTCCTAAAGGTAACGAAAACACAATTTGTAGCAATTACAAAATAAACTAGCTGCAGAAGCTCACTCGTCAACAACTGTCAAAGAACTAATTGGTCCTGTCTAGTTTTTTCGGAGCCTGTCCTAAATGTGGCTTTCTGCTTTATACTCTATTCTGAGCGTAAAGAGACTTCCAAATGTTAAAACTATTTCAGGGTACGTAGAATAATTCCAAAAATGCCACTTTGCTGAACTATATTTGTTGATTTTAACAATTGTTAAGTGGTCCATGTACTATGAAAATTGTTGATAGCACAACATTTTCTAGTGTTAAATCAATTAATGCTTATTTTACTATAGATTAACTATTTCTTGGGGTAATGAACAATTAAAACAGTTGGATTATCGAATTTTTGGATATTTTTTGTGTCAGACGAGCCAACTACTTTTGTTCGGTTAATTATATTAGCATTGTAGAATGTATTAGCACAGTAGAAAGAACCATTTTCCGTAGTTCATTCGACAATTCTGAATGAATTGTTGCATTACTATCAAAAATAGTTAAACCGACCACGACTTCTTCTTTCATTGTATAGTTAACGAGCCATCACAACGAAACTTAACGAATAGAACTGAGCTACTACTAATAGGATCGACCAAAACAATAGTGTTGGCCTTGAATTTCATTCGGTTTTCGTCTTATGTTCAAAGTATGTTGATGACGTCAGTTAAATGAATAATATGATCTAAAGCTGTAGGAAAATGGTCGGTTTGGAATATAAGATAGTCCGTTAAAAAGTGCATCAGCAGTGACTTTCTCATCGCTTTCACCACAAGAGCTACCTGAATTTGAGGATGGCTAGTTTGTGTAACAAACAAACACTGGCTAGTTATAGCATGGTAGAAAAGCATTTATTCTGAACGAATTTCTGAAAACATATTCATCTCTTTTTTGATGTCGAATTTCAGCCGAAATTACTTTTAATTGAAACGATTCGATTTATATGTAACGACTATATTAGCTCGACTGACTCTCTTTTATCACTTCCAATAATCCTTTTCATTTAAACTTTTACTTTCAGGTGATTGCTTGTGATCCCATATACCAACTGAAAAGTCTCACTGCGATAACTTTATAATAATTCAAACTTTTTTCCCAGTACTGAGGTGTCTCAATTTCGGGATTGAAATAGCTTAGCCTGTAATTGCTTTCACGGTACCACTTCAAAAATCTATTAAAGTATCATCAAACCTCATCATATCTTAAATTCGTAAAATAATCCCAAAACTTAATCCTCATCTCATCGAAAACTGTGAAGGGCTGGACTCCATATTCAGTTTAAATTTTATTTTAAGAATTTTTTTAAGAAGCGAATGTCCATCAGTTTTTAATTCATATTCTCAAAATGCTTACTGAATATCGGCAGCAACTTAGTTGCTCCCCAAAAATCGGCCAACCTTCGATATAAGCCAAATTCTATTGTAACGCTTTAAGGGGGTATTCGGTTCTAGAAATTTGATCAAATCGATTTTTTTTTGGGTTACTATATTTAGACCTTTAAGAATAAGCTTTTAAAGAGATTTTCGGAAATTTGAATTATTTTTAGAGTTACAGCTATTTTTGTGACACGCCAACTAAACCAACAACCGCGTTCAACAACGAATTAACCGCTCCGAGCTACGAGCTTCTCAAGCTTCTAAAGAAGTTCGAACTGCTCGTCTGGCTGAAAGAGCTCCCGAAAATCTCGCTTTTGAAGTTGAAGAAGGAACATTGCATGAGACGGGGATCTCTGATTAAAAAAATCGAAGAATAACATACCATTAAACGATTCAGACTGCTCGAAACGAGACTCCAAGGTTTAAACGCGTTTTTCTCGAAACTACCTTTTTTGATGCGGTTGACATGATATCTCTAGTGGTAATGGCCCGATTTACGTGAAATTTTGCACAAGCCCTCTTGACACTATATGAATTCGTCCGACGTAGGGGTTTTTTTTTAAATTTCTACTATTTATAAAAAATTCCCAAAGTTGAAAAAATGAGGCAAAAGAACTACTACATGGACGCCATTTTGTGAAAACAAAAAAAAAAATTTTTTCAAATCGCTTGTCAGACGAATTTTACATTCTTTTTTTTCCGGATTCACCAAAAATGTATGTTTCCGACCACCAGGAAGGTTGGAATCATGTCAACTATGAGACAAGTTTTTTTTAAGCCTTCACTTTGCCGGCCTGTATCTACATAATTTTTTTTTTATTTTTTAATACATTTTAATACTTTCGAAATGTTAATAAACAACTGATAAAAAAATACAAATCAAAAATGTTTATGGTTTTTTTTATTGCGTCCGTAAAATCACCTCAAAATCGCGGCTCTAGACCAGAATACTGCCTTAAGACTAGTCTTATATAAATTACTAATACGTTGTGTACTGAAAGCCCAATACCTAATGCATATTTAAATGCCTTTCTCCGGACATTTCTGAAAACTGAGAAACATCAATGCCGCCCCTAAAATCAGACGCTAGGACCTGTTGTGAATGCGAATAAAATTTTAATGTTTCAATCGAAAAAAAAGTTTTGAAAATTCAAACCAGTTTCATGTTAAAAGTTCAAATTGTTACACTCGTGATGCATAAGATACAACAAGAATGTGGAAAAATGTCGGTTGCTTAATTGATAGGATACATACCAGAAAGTTATTTTCTCCAATCAACGGTTAACGATTATCAATTAATTTTGACGGTGGGTTACGCAAGTTTGGCGTAATCAAGGAACCTTGCGATTCGACTACAAGAAACACACGATTATGAACTAATTCTTTCTCAAGAGCACTTAACCGCTTCTTCGCGTGACACCTGCAAAATGCAACAGTTCTTTGCTTCCAACAGTATTAACGTTTCTCAACAAGAGCGGATAGTATACCTAGCACTTTGCAATATCTTCTCCTACGATTCAACTAAACACTTTCCTCTAGGAATCACACTGTGAGTCTTTTCAAGGATATTTGCCGTAGAAACCGCACGTTACAGAATCGCAAGCAACAGTGAAACTACCGTCGACAAGGATTCCCTCAGATTTATATACCTTAGGTGATAACGGACGCTGATAAGTCGGGAAAGCTTTTACCGTTAGAAAGCGAGCCTATTGCAAAAGCAACAATATTCAACAATCGCTGTGCCTTTACCGTATTGCAAATAGGGGTAAAGCTTTGACGTCACGCACGTAATTCATGTGTGTGGGAAGTAGAATAGGCGGAGATTGCGCCAGCTTTCTTACACGCTCTCCTGCACAAATCGACTAGACCTCCACGTACTGCGGTAACGGCCGAGTCAAGAAGAAAATAGAAAACATTCGCAGTAAGACGTTCTATTCTGCAGAACAAAAAAATAATAATACCAAAACCATAAAATGAAAGGTTTAGATAAACAGATCCTTTCCAACCGTGAGTGTAATTGAATGGCGAACTAAAAATAAAGTTCATGTGGATTGGATACCGAGTCATTATTCGTCCTATTTATCTATGATTTGTGACTTATAAATGGATGGATGAGTGATACGTAATGTTTTCGAAATTGCCGAAATCCTGTTGCTTGTTACAAAGGCCGCTGGCATTCCACGTGCTCATACATAGCTTTGTGTGTGTCTATGGCAAGAAATTTCAAATTTCATACAAAGTCTATGTTTGTTGTAGAATCAATTTCTTCGACGAATCTCCGACAAATATGACCATTTATTGGATCCTTGTATACCGTTACGACACAAGTATTCGAAGCTGACACGATTAAAGGATTGCAATTTCGCGCATGAGTTTCTTTCATTTTTTATTTATTCTGTTAGATTTATTGATGGGAAAAATACCGCAAGACTGTGAGTTTGATTAGTTTGAAGACTATGAGATATACATTTCATAACCATTTTGTTTTTTTTTTGTTTTTTTTTAACTTTTTATCATAGTGTTACATTGTAATGGAAATCCATACGAAGCAAAGCCCACACATGAGTACTTTGAATAAGTAAAGTAAAAAAAAAATGCCCGTAATCACATCATGACTACTCAAAGATATTGTCAAAATCATGCCTTCACTATTTTATGAACATTTCATAAAATAGTTAAGCTTTTCGGTTTGGTCATCATCATCATCTTCTAAGAGCAAAGTTATGTTTTACTTGAGCCAATGATATTAGGCTAGAGGTCAAATAATAAATAATAATGGCAGAATTCGATCATAAATTTTGTAATTTGCTTAAGCTGGAGATGTTGTCGTCGGTGCAGGCATCGAGTTGGTAAATTGTCTTTTAGCAGTGTGATGCGAAAAAAAACATGAGGGTTGGCCTTGTATGCTTAGAGTTTAGCGCCCATGTTTTCATTTTTATGTTCACACAAATATCGCATCATTTTGTCACTGTAAGAAGTACTAGTCAATGGGAGCTACTAGCAATGGGATACGAAAAGATCATGTGTGTGGTGCTTTACAACGATTGTTAGCAACAACTGATTCTTGTGTTTTTAATAAAATTTCGAGAGCATAGATGTGGTATGTATTAGTTAGATTTGAGTAATTCAATTTCGTTCATATGACCACGGCGATGGATTCTTTGGAGTCAATTTCGCAGCACTTCTAGCGAGCATCTAGCGCACACAGAGAGTTAAAAATCTCCAAAACGTGATTTTACTTCAATTGGAAGACGCGTTCACGAGAAACGGTGATTTAAACACAAATAATTATACACTTATTGAAAATTGTTACTCACCTGTCTTCAGAGGGCAGAGATTCGGATAGGTTCATTTGGGTCCCGGTCTAACCCAATGGAGTCGGGTCGTGGACGCCAATCGCTTACCCCAGTTATGAGCCTCGAGCCGTCGAGTGAAGTTCGGCTCCCGGTAATCTGTATTTAGCACCCGGTAATTTCTATTTAACACACTCTACGAATTGCTCCCCAGCACGAAAATACTTGTTCGAAAACGGGTATGAGAGCTGCCTAAAACCCCTTCGCCTTTTACCCCGGCCTTTTTTACACAAGGTCTACAGTGTACCAATAATATCTTCGTACAGCAGCTATTTGAAACTCCAAGTGATAAAAAACAATAAATTATTGCAAAAAATTTGAAAAAGTTTTAACGCAGATGTATTTTTTTTATTCAATATAATTTCAAATTCATTACAAAGTTATTAACTAAAAATAAACCAAGTCGACAATCTGCTGCCAACAATATCTTCGTACACTTACGAAACAGTTTATGAAAAATCTTAAAAACTGTAGATACATTTTTAGTTAATATTTAGTTGGGTAGCCGTTATTTTTAATCACGGCTTTCAGGCGGTGTGGCATCGATTCTACAAGCTTTTTTCGGCATAGTTCGGCACTATTTTCGCCCATTCCTGCTGAAGAGCCTGTTTCAACTTAGGTTTCGAGCTAATATGATGAGTGCTGATCCTTTTTTCCAGCCTGTGCTCAATGGGATTGAGGTCTGGACTTTGCGCTGCTGTTTTAAGCAAATGTGGAGTTTTGAACGCTAAGAGCATCATAGTATTATAAGCGATTATCTTGTTGAACGTAAAAATCCTTTGATACACCCAATTTTTCAGCACTACGCTCCATATTTCTCTAGAGAATTTCAATATATGCCCGATGATCCATTATCCCTTCAATTATATCTAAGTTTCCAACGCCACTGGCAGCCATATAGCCCCATACTATTACGCCGCCGCCGTGTTTTAAAGTTTTGATGGTGTTTTTTTGTTTTTGGGTTGTAAGCTTCCCCAGGGTTTTTCGACAACCTAATTATCCCGTCAGACCCGAAAATATTGTATTTGGACATATCAGAAAATAGAACATTGCGCCAGAACTCGAGAGATGCATTTTGATATTGCCGAGCGAAGTCCAAACGTTTTTTTGCGATTTACTTCACTTACCAGTGGCTTCTTGCGAGGTGTGCGAGACTTAAATCCGGCATCAATCACGGCTTTTCGTGCTGTTTCTGGATGAACTTCTTTTTGATTGGATTGAAAGAGCTCTGCACTAATTTTTAGTGCACTTATGAACGGATACTTGGCAATCATATGCTTGATTTTTATTTAGGCTTATTCTCTACGCGGTCTTCATGTTTAAAGCGCCCGATTACAGATTGCTTAGTAGAACGGTTCCGGGACAGTAATTTGGCTACTTCCGCAAATGATTTTTGCTAATTTCCGTGTAAATTCACTATAAGCTTACGCTCTTCCAACGACAAGTATTTGCCGGGCATTATTTCGATATATGTACACTGAATAAAACTCATAAAATTTACATTTGTGTTCCTTTGTTTACTGCTAGTACAAACCGGTTTGAGTGGAAAATAATTATGATCGATAACTATCAGCAAAGGGATCGAAGTGCAAGCGAAAGCTTAAATGTACGCAGACATTACTGGAGGCATATTGTTCACTTTGTTTTATTTTAAGTTAATAACTTTGTAATGAATAATTTAAATGGATTTAGTTTTTGTTTCTAAATTAAATAAAAAAATTAAATGAATAAATCTGCATTAAAACTTTTTCAAATTTCTTCCAATAATTTATTGTTTTTTATCACTTGGAGTTTCAAATAGCTGCTGTGCGAAGACATTTTTGGTACACTATTCCCACCGTTTCTACAACCTATCATTGTCGATTCAGGATGATGCTCAGATTATCGGCCCCTGACAACTAAATTCGTCCCGCAAGTTTTATTCCTTCCGCACGGACAACAAGTTTATTCTGATATCGATCTATGTCCCAATTACCGGCCTGTACCAATTATAGTCATACCCCAATGAATATCAACAGCCACTTAGTAGCCCGATTAATACACAACAACCAGCTAATACCCCAATAAATACTAAATTCAACAATTCATACCCCAATCAATATTCAACAAGTTTATTTAAAAATCACATTTTTTCCTAACTTATGACCTATCTCGTTACTTGACTTCACGTTATTTACCACCACTAAATTTTAACAAAAAAATTGTACAACCTTCTTTTTCGAATTTAAACGTAATTCTTTATCTGAATTATCTACTTAATCATTAAAGCATAAAATATAAAAAAAAATAATAGTATGAAAAATAAAATAATTCGGTCGAGTCGTATAGTCCAATGAAAGCCGACATAAAAAAGGCGAAACTTCGGAAAAATTAGGGGAAAGCTGAATTTTGGTGTCAACCTTAGTACTGGCCACCAAAAGTGTCCTTTCCTAAATATATCAGTAACAGTCACGTCTTCAAAAAAACAATGTGTGACGAATATGTAGCTTAGAAAATGTCCAACAAAAAAGATCTTATAACTTTTTCTTGTAACCATAACCGTTTTTGAGATATATTGATCTATACATTTGCTACTTTTCAGAGCACACTTTTCCACCTACTCTGGAGTCTGGCAGATAAGTTTGTTCACATGTTTTTTTTTATGCGCCTCTTAAACATAGAAAAACCAACTCACAAACATTCCAAGTCGTAATCAAAATCCGACAATATCAACATGCAGTTAAGAAAGACGATTGGATAGGTAATTCGTTTTATCTTGCTCCAGCGCCAGAATATTTTTTTCCTTTCCACAAACGGTCTGTTACATAATTTCCAAAAAGAACGCGACACTTTGTTCGTACACTGAATATAATAATTCTATCGAGATTATTCTTCTCGACTGCACGCTCTGTCGCCAATTTCCAAAAAAAGTCGATCGCACACCTGAATTAAGTAATTCTGATTATGAATATTTTCCTCGACTGCACGCTCCGTCTTCAATTTCGTACATAGCTCGCGGGTCATTTGTTACCACATAACAAAAATCATATATACATATACTAGTTAAGCATTTGCTTTCGACGTGCATACCAATCGCAATAATTACAACTCTAAACTTTTCATGTCACCAAAAGATTCGATATAACTTCCCTCTATAAGTATTCGAAATACATACGGTTTTACATAATAATTGCCAACAATTTTTTTTCTTAAAATCACGCCAAGTCAAACCTATTGCCACCTGTAAACCGTTTTTCCCACTTACTGTTAATCGCCTTAAAATATGATTTTGGCTATAGCAAAGTGTATAGAATGATAAGTGGGTGAACTCCTTCCCTTTTCCAGAAAAAACACTTTGACCTTGAATTTGCGCCTCCATTTACGCAATGCATTATCTGTCAAAGCAACCTGAGAGTGTGCTAGGATTTTTTGCGAGAGTGAGCCGTATGTGAGCATCGAAAAATCTAGCCTGAGTATGTAGTTGTCGAATCGTATATTGCATCTCTTTCTGTTCCATACGATTTCTTCCAACTTTCCAGGCTGACCAACAACACAATCTCAGGTTAGATTACTGGATTTTTGGACCGTATACATATACGGAGTCCGCACGCTGGGTAGGAACTAACTTCTTACGCTGTGGCTATAGTTTGAATCACTGAACAAATCGTGGAGTCGTGAAAATTCTGTTGGCCAGATTTGAAAACCAAACTGTACTGAGTAGATTAGAAGCTATCAGTTTAAGGCAAAAGAGCGGCTAAGATCTTTCTGTGATAAGATTCGCCAGCTTTGCTATCCTTCCTTGCTGATTATAAGTATACATTGCAATTCAAGATCCCCCCGCGATAAAAAAAACGGGACACAATAAATACAAATATATTTCATTCTATTTAATCGAGAACTACATGTTCTAGACAATATCTAAAATATTCGCCAATCTATTGCAAATATCTTTTCGTTGACAAATCTTTTGCAATATTTCGCAGTCCCACCAGTTTGCTATGCTTCTTACACAGCCATTGCTTATCAAATAACTTCTCTTTACTGTTCGAAATTTCATTCCATAAAACGATCCTTTCAATTCGAAACGGGACCACACCACTCGCATTACTCAATTAGTGACCATCTCATTAGTGATTAGACGATAACAGCATTAAATCGTACTGAATACTAATATTGCCCCGGGCGACGATTTATGACATTGTCAATGAAAATCGAAATTAGTTATTGCAAATAAACATCAGAAATTGTGTACCGATCCGAATGTCATATTATCATTTCGAGGAATTCGTATTTAACTACATGCGTACATATACAAATGTAAAACGCTAATTTTTCGCATAGCACCACTATCTTCATTCATTCATTTATTAGACTCTGTGCTGCTGGTGTAGTTATATGACTTCTTGAGTAAATTGGAACGTGCAGAAAATGCTAGATATTAGTAATTTGTTATAGAAATATGGTTGCATTCAGGTAATGCATACAGATTTTCAAATGCAAATCGATGAACGGTGCCTTGAGAGGGATGTTTGACTGATTACTGAAACTGCCTCATTATAGATTTTTGAAATGTGCACTTGAGATACAATTGTTAGTGGATTTGAACATCGAGCTTAGTTATAGGTATTTAAATTGCAGATTAAATCTACAATGACATAATTAAAAGCATAAGGTGCATGTCAGTATGGATGAGTGTATGCCAGATACAGCAAAAAATACTTCCAATCGAACATCTTCATCATAGGCGTAAGTTCCAGTTTAAAGTTTTTTGGTGGTAAACTCGAGTGGTCGGGCAGGCGCAAATTTATCTTAAACGTTTCTAAAACTAATCAAACGTATGTTGATTTTGAATATTATTCTGAATATTCTTTGAAGAATATTTGCTTCGCTTTCACAAACAACTCTAACCGGTGCTTTCTGCTGCCTTATAAGCTAAAATACTTGCAAAAATTATGATACAGTCGGGTGGAACCAGTGTTCAAAAACTCTAAAAATCTATATGCATCAAAACCCACGTTGGGCGCTTGTTTTCTTGGCGCGAATACATGTCTTCTGTTCGAAATAAAATGTGACTGATATGTAAATTTCGCAAGAACGTATGTTCAAATCATTATCGCGAAACTATATGTCTAATGTATTCAAATATTGTAATAGTATTTAAAACCCGGAGCATACATCCATCGATTTCAGCCGTAATCCAATTTACAAATTAGTTCGAAGAAATCGAACTCAGAACGAGATATCACGTTTGCAAAAGTTGTCTGACTGCAAAAATCAAGTCAATCGTACTTTGCAATATTTCGACATTGCATCATACTACCAATTCAAATCAATGTGCGTCTCTTTTAACAGTCACCAGGCCAAACTAAAGCCATATACAACCAAAACATAGTCTTGGTAAGTGAACGACTGGATTTTGCGGTTTTGCATTCGAATATTGTCTCTCGAAACACGAAATTTTCAATTTTCACGAAAATTTAGCAAAACAAGCAGCGTCACCACAGAGAATTCACGATTCACACTGTAGAAACGGTATCTAGGGTACCGCTGCATTTCTATTATATTGCACCCATGAGGTAGTCATTTTAGATGCAAATCGAATTTGGCATTGCTGGATTTATCTGGCTAATAATTTGCAACTCATACTAATGAAAAGCCAATTCTGAGTCCAATAGACGGATTCGCAATAGTTTCGAAATGGAATTAACGAATATAAATTCGAGATTTTTTGGAAAAAATCATGTGACAATGGAATTAGTTTACCTGAATGCAAACAACCACCATAATTTCCAGATGCGATTCATATCCCAAAGTGGATTGATTAAGAATTTTCGAATTCATGCGAAATCATTTGGCTACATAAATAAATACATGAAAATGTTCAATCAAGTTGCTATGGTGTATTTGCTGTGATAGTTCGGGTAGGAGATTTCTGCATATGACATACTATAAATAAGTTTGTGGTAAGTGTTGAAAAAGCTGTCCAAGCTGTCCGGTATACGATGATTACATTTCGTTCAAATTAATTTACCTCTCAAGTGTTTCAAGCTTCGAGCTACAATGGAGAGTAGACTGCGCCAATGGGACTTTACATTTCTGTAATTACTTTTTACATTACAGCTAGGTGACTGATTAAATAATGGGTTGTCTTTTGATTGGTACTCGCAATAAGAGAAAAGAAAATAATTCGATGTCATATTCATGAATGAAATTCAAATGAATTTGTTCCTCAGCATATGTAGTGTCAGGAAAATCGGAGGTCGGATAAAAACTAAAAACTATCGCATCAAATCACAAGCTACATTCCATATTCAACTCCATCGATAATTACAGTCAGTTAAGCATGAAATCATTCGGTTTCGATGAATGAAAATCAAAAACCGATCAAAATCAGTTCGAGTACAACTCATAAAAATGCATCCAGTAACAATTTAAAGCTCGAACCAATAATAAATTAATATCCTACCTTTGAATTATATGGACTGGAAAATGTGAGCTCTAGCATATAACTGATAATATATGCACTGTATGACAACACGATTTCAAGAAAATGAGTGCAACTCTGCGAAAATGGCAGAAAAGCTATGGAATGAGAGGAGAGAGAGCATCAGGGATGACATTGTTTGACAATCGATAGAAAATATAAAAAGAACTAACAGAAAATTACCTCTTTTAGCTTTCCACACATTATGAAGCCTTTTTCTAATTTCCTAACTACCAAATCATTCAACATAACCTTGAAAAATCCAAAGCCAGTTCACGGCAAAAAAAGGCAACTATTCATGAGCTTTTCTTTTTTATTAGCACATTTTATAGTTTAGCACATCAACTACTTATGCAGGATAGAATTTCTGTACTAGTGAATTCACTGAGATAGGAGTGTTGTTGTTTCCAATGCGTCTGTTCTGTTCTGTGCTTGGTAGAGGAGCAAAAAACACACCTATTATAAATTGCATGCATTATTCGATGAAGATTCATTCCAAGCACAGATGGAACTAACCGCTGCAATAAATGTTACACAGCATTAGGCGCGTTTTTTTGCTCCTCTATCCAGCATAGAGCAGAATAGACACATTGGAAACAACACCACTCCAATCCCAGTGAATTCACTAGTACAGAAATTCTATTCCTCATAGGTAGTTCACGTGCTGAACTATAGAATGTGCTGATAGAAAAAAGAAAAGCTTATGGGAATTTGTCTTTTTTGCCATGAGGTGGCTTTGGTTTTTTCAAGGTTATGTTGAATGTTTTGGTAGTTAGGAAATCAGAAAAAGCCCTCATAATACGCAGAAAGTTAAAAGAGATAATTTTCTGTTAGTTCTTTTTCTATTTCCTATCGATTGTGGTAGTTTACACTCGTTATTTTCTCCCTTTATTTTCAGCTGTTTTGTGCTACTACAGCGAATACAGCAACCTATGTCAATCTTACCGAATGCACTGCTGTTTTGTACTAGATCGTTGTTTTTGCGGCATAGTTCGATTCTGTTCTGTATCGGAGCAAAAAAACGCACCTATTATAGGTGCGAATAATTATAGATGCGAATAATACAAAAAAAACGCACCTATTAGATTCACTCCTAGTTTCAAAACTTAAGACACCAAAATTACCATAGCTGGCAACTCCAACCTAATGTTTCAACCAAATTTCTACCAAACGTGGCTTAGAGTAAGGTTCAGAATCAGAATTTATAGGGCTAAAAGCAGCTATTTTTCTTAGTGATTTTTCAAGATGGCACCACTGGCACAGAATTGCCCACATTTCAAAATCACTTCGATCAGACCTGGTCCTACTTAAGACCAATACATTCTGTAAATTTCAACTGTATCTGATTAGCGAGTCGTGAGTTCCCGTGAACAGAGGTTTTTGATGCTGAAATATAGGTAAATTGGAGAAGGGTTACCGTTCTTGCCTGTTGTAAAATTTCAAATTCTTTACTTTGGCTATGTAGACAAAGCATAAGATTTATATATGAGTGGCTTTTTTTCCAAAAAGAAGTTTTCACTTTCAGCGCCTGCCCTAGCTACAGGGTTACCAACATGGTCATTAAAAGCAACACAAATTTGAACTTAATAATACCAATATGTCCTGAAAGTTTCATAATGATTTGATAGCTCTGTCAAAAGTTATCATAATTTAAAAATTTTCAAATTTTCCCGATCCATTTTTAGGCACCTAGCGCACACATGGGGTTAAAAAAAGATTCCAAAAAATTATCCGATTCACATTTAAAACACGTTCAAAATTCATTTCGCTAACAAAATTAGACAACAGACATTTGAAGAAATAATTCATTGTTCATCTTGTATGGTAAAACAGTTGCTTTTAAAGGGTTTCGAAAAAGATCCAACAAAGGTGAAAGCATATTTAGCTTATTATGGTATCTTGAAAATTCTAAAAAAAAACGGGCGAATAAAATAAGTATTTGCAGAATTAAAACTAACCATAAAGATGGTATGAATTTTAAAATACAGAAATTTGTCAGAGAACACTTTTTGTGACACGAGGGAGGAAATTTTCAGGATGGGAAAACGCATACTGTACACTAGTGATGGGCGTTTCTGTTGTTTTCAGAAAACGAAAACGAACTGTTTTTTTCCAAAAACAGCTGTTTTTGGAAAAAAACAGTTCGTTTTCGTTTTCTGAAAACAACAGAAGCGCCCATCACTACTGTACACACAGTGATGATTTCGGACCAAATTTAAGTTTTCAGCCAAATGCTACACCAAAAGTCCCTGAAACTATAAACAGGACTGAAGCTTGCACAAAAGGTAGAATTCAACGTGAGGAGAGATAATTTGTATGAGCATTTACATTTAAAGGACTAGAATTGAGAGAAGCTGTTACCTAGTGCGTTTCAAGTGATTTTGTAACTGAAAGCAATCATCCGCTGACCGGATCACTTTAAATATTTGGGTTATCTGGGAAAAAAAGCTTCAGGTATCGAAAATTGAAAAAATATCGTGAATAATCAATAGGAAAATCAGAGGACCAAGAATCGAGCATTGTGGAACATGAGGAGTGGCAAAAAAAGGGATGAAGAACAAGAGCTAACAGTTACGAAGCAAGCACGATTACACAGATAAAGAGAAAATCAGGATTAGGGAGGGCCTTTTGAGAAAAAACTGTAAAGCGCACTGAATCGAAAGCCTTGGGAAAGTCCGTATGTATTACATCCATTTGCATTGCAGATCGATAATTGAATCAACAGTGTCAGTGAACGGCAGCAAATACGACTCAGTTGACTTATTCCATCCAATCCATGTTACTCAGAACCGAGAAAAGACTCACTTATTTGGTATATTTTATTGGTAACTACCCTACGAAGGAGCTTCTTGGAAAAAAAAAACAAAGTGACATATGGGGCGATAGCTGATGCAGGACAGATGCTACCCTTTAAGGGGAACCGTTTGTGGGATTGATATAGCTGTTTGTGGGATTGATCGCACCATGGATATGTTATCTTAAAACTATATTTTCAAAAGTACTGACTTTTTAAAATATTTTGTTTTCATTCTAGTCGATTGTTAAAAAATTTACATCATATTTGTTTGAATACATTTAGTATTAATAGTACTCGCTATATTTTAGCGCTTGGAATTTATACTTTTTTCATTCAAGGAACATTCATTATAACGGAGCGTATTGACCAAGAAACTATGATTTTTATCGACGAACCATTTTTTGAAATATCGATTGCATCGGTAACATTTTTAATTGACATGAATTTTATAAACTGTGTTTCACTTCATGCTCTTTTTCCCCTTAAACAATTTCAAAACTTTTAATCCTTCGTTCAGCATTTAAATTAGGGAATTATGAATCTATAGAAAAAGAGAAAGTTGAGACGGAAAATATGTTTCTAAAGCTCTAAACTCTAGTTATTGCTACACATGAATACTTCATGCATTGCAAATGATGCGAGTTTTCTCGACAACCAACGTAATGTTGAATAAAATAATATAAAATTAATTTGAAAATATCCCATATTTAATACAACATCTTCAATCGCGCAAATGACGAGTCTTTCCTTAAGGATGGGAAATATACCAGCGGATTTCCAAGAAGAAGAGAATAATATTGGTTAAAGAACTAAGGTTCAAAAATTTTAATGAAGGTACACACATGAGTGAGAAAAGAGATTCCGTAAAGATATTCGGTATATCCTCACTGAAAGCTACCAGAACAAATAATGATACATTTAATTTTACATATTTGTGCAGCAAAAGGGCTAGCAATTGCAAATGCAACTAGGCGGAACTTACTAAATGTGATAGCTAGATTAAAAATGCAATAGATGGCAATAAAAGAAAAGGTTGCAATAAATCACATCAAATTGTAACAGATATTGCAATTGCAATAAAACGACAACACTGGTTGCATCATTTACTTCTTCGTTTTATCTCTAAGTATCATCCGAAACACTGCGTCCAAAGCAATCAAATCCAATGAATATTTCAATTTTTATTACAATTTTCAATGATCTTTGGAATCTTCCTAAATTCCCCGTCATTTTCGCACATTAAATTACATTGCGACGTAAAACTAGGTTTTTTTTAATTAAAATTACATTTTTTTGAAATTATTATTTCGGATTTACCAGGCATGTAGAAAATAGCTTTATATCTTTTATATGGCACCACTTTCAGAATCCGATTATGTCTTTTACCTATTCCTGGTGAGCATTCCAAACAGTATGAAATCGTATATCCAAACCAGTACAAGGCACAAAAAGCTTGAACAAGTGAGCTTTTTGTGCTAATAAACTCTCCCCAATTGCATTTTCCCGCTAGTGTCTCCAACAAATGTATCTTATTGACGACCATAACGTTCTTCTTATCTCCATTTTAAGTTCAAATCCAATGAAATGATGTCCGTATATGATTTCAAGGTCATCAAAAACGATAATTTTACAGATTCATATGTATATGCACATATGTATGTACTTTTACTTATCGTAACGATTACATAATTTCATCCATTCCAAGCGTTTGTGGTGGCTCCATTTTTCCACAAACAAACACTCTATTATCTTGTGACTGACTGGCTGGCTGCTTAGGTTTTGATAATTCTTGAATTCTGAATTCTTGATTTTCACCTCTATCGTGACAATTAATTCATGCGCTCCATTGTATGTATACAATTCATTTCAAGTGAAAAAAAATAAAATAGTGTAATGCGATGCAGACGTCACGTTTGTGACAAAGTAAATTTTGTTATCATAACGAATGAAAAATAATTATCAGATATTTTATTAACAATAGTTGAAATGGTCAAGATGTGAATGTAACATACAAAGAAATTGTATGTGGTCGAAGTAATCAGAAAGTGCCGTTGGTTGAGCTGTTAAACAGCTGTTGCTCATGGGGGAGGGAATTGTCAAGAATTATTGCTAAACAATACCAGGTATTTGCCGAGAATAAAAAAGAGCAAACACCTTGGCATCAACAAGTTTTGAATACGAACAATTATAAATTGATACATAATAAAGACATGATTTTTAGCATTGAAGTAACTTGCAGATTTCTGATTCAATGGGAAATAGGCAAGCACATTCATGAATACTAAAAATAAGAATAAGTGAAATTGAAATCATTGGAAGAGAAATAGACCATGACCCTAGAGAAACTTGCAGCTCTTCGTCTATATTAATTTCATGGGGTCTACGAAATCTCGACAGTCAAGAAAAAGTTTTTGGGAGCTTAGATAAAATCCTGAGTCGATGAAAAATCGTGGGAACTTAGAAAAAAATTCATTTGGTCTAGAAAAAATCTCTCAAACCGTTCAAAAATGTGATTTTTTAAATTCATTTTACTTCTGTTAAAAAAGTTGATCGCAAAGAATAACAATTCAAACGGGTGCATCTGCAAATATATGGATGAAAATTCTTCACGGAGCCAAATTAGGGTAAATTTTAACCTGTCAAATTCTCGTCCTTTCATTTGCAACTCATTTCATTCATTTCTTATTGCTGCAACTTCGGACTTTCGGGTTTTTTATGCATTGATTTTCTTTTCTAATGTTCGTTCTGAGATAAATTTCATCCATGAATCACAGCTCACTTACAAAATCCATATTCGACTTCAGGCGCTTAAACCCTGTAAACGCTTCATCCTAATCCGGTAATACCAACACGAAAAATGATGGTTTGATCGCTTTAATTTTTCTACTCCGAACCTCTTTAGTCCAAGTATCTAAGTTGCAATCGAATTGCGTAAGTTTCACACAACTTGCAATATGACGGCCCCATTAACCCCGTCCGGTACAATAAATATACGTTTTGATTGCACTTCACCTAATGAAAACAACTTACAAACTCGTACGCGTTCGCCTTTACTGGGAAAAATTCACTATCTTGCATCAGCTAGGCAACAATCTTCCATCGCCAAGTATCAAATCTCGCAAGAAAGAATCTAAAGCTAGGTCAAACAACTAACGAGTAGGCGATGTACATACATATATGCGTAGCTTGACGGCTTGTTTGCCTTGTACCGAGACTGGTAGTGCGAAACATACCCCAGAATATTTTCATCGCATTGTCAGTTTTCATCTTGTTTAATAATGGTCCAGAAAAAAATCGCATTCAATAAAATACGAAAAAAATACAGTCAACGTTTTTTTTTATCTACTATTTACATTTCCACTCTAATCGTTATAAAATTATCTCACGTCAAATATTTATGTCACCCGAAACTTCGGGACTGTAAGTTTTGGCACGGAAAATATTTGCAGATATCTTTTCATTTTTTTTTCCCGTTGGAAAATCGCACTCGCCTACAATACGGATGAACGAGAAATAAACGAGACAACAGAAAAATCCTTCGATTATGCCAAAATGAAGTTTAATTTTAGCTAGGCATTGCCATAACTCAACAGAACATTATCTCAATCATGGCACCTGCCATCGTATTTCATGGAGCAAGTTCGTATGTTATAGCCGCGCAACGCTTTCGAATCTAAATAAACCGTTCAACATTATGATAATTCAATGTATGCCGCCCCTGATTCCCGTTCTGACAGTTTTCAGTCCTTCGTGAAAGTTCCTCGTCTATTTTCTAATTTATTTTTATATTTCACTCGTAGAGAAAGTGATAAAAGTTATATATTTTCCTTTTTTTTTGCTAATATGTATTAGGCGCATGTATGCTACTCTTACAACATTAGTTGGGCGATACACGCAAACGAAAATGTAAGTGATGCTTGTTGTATTTTTAAATTGTATTAGTATCTGGTATTTCGTATTCTTTGCAGGATTGCCAGGTTGGGGTATTTTTTACTGTTTGGGGTATAACATGGAGAGACCGATTATGCTACAAATTTTGGGGAATATTGGGGGATTTTGCAAACTTTTCATTTGGGGGATTTTTTCAAACCAGTCACTATGTATATTTTTTTAAATATAAAAAACATGTGCTGCCTGAATTGTTTGAACATTTATTGAAGACAAAATTGTGAATGACATTTCACTAACATTGTTCTATTCTTGATATAATCGATACTAGCATAGAATTTATCAAGTAATGTGTTTGAAAGATTTTCGTTTATCGCATTTTCATATGCTAAGATGTCAGAAAAGTTCGATCTGTTTGTTTTCCAGTGCGGTAGATACATTCGACGTCCACACGTCGAGGCGCAGCGCAAACTTTAAAGCTGTTAACAATTTGACATTTTGCGAAATCAACTAATCTCCTTACAGATTCAGGTTAAGTGTTATAGAATATCACCTGAATAGTCTGCTGACTGGGATCTATTTTCAATCAGTTAGTTCTTGCTTTGTCAATTGCAAAATTATTTACCGATCTTGTTACTGCGTTTGTCACCTCACCTACACTTTTTATGGGATTTATTAAGAATCCTGTGTATTAAATTTCCTTATTGATTATCTAATAAGCTTCATTCCCTGTAGAACAGTTGAAATTGGGGCCAGATTTGGCATTTCAAATATTGTTTTGAAGCTCTCAATATTACATAATGAAGATTTGGCAACTATTTCCGGACCATCGACTGCAAACTGCGATGAAGTTGAAACTATGTAGCAGTGAAAGTTAGTTCTACAAGATAGGGATTTTGACTTGATTCACGATTTAAATTTTTCAAAGAAATCACGTTGTATTTATTTGGAACGTTTTATTTTGATGCAGCTAAAACTTTGCCAAAATTATGATGTGGAGAGTAGATAGAAGTCAAAAGCCCGAAGCATAACGAGCAAGTGAATGAAACGAGGATGTCCAAATATGAGTTCCAACAGGAAAACAAAGGAGTATAGATGCTGCACAATTTGAAACAGGCTGATGATAATGCTAAAATCTTAGGAGAAACACCTTTTTTTCTGAAAACAACACATTTAGATTTTTTAAATGACCATATATTTGGTTTTATAAATATATTTTTTTTGGCATTTGACAGACAACGCCGGTCTGGTGAGGCTTATATCGCAGTCTGAACTCCAGTGGCTTAGAGTGTTTCAAATAAATTTAATTAAGAGTGTCTATTTTTGGTAAAATATATATATATATATATATATATATATATATATATATATATATATATATATATATATATATATATATATATATATATATATATACATATTATAAAAAAATTATATTTCTAATTGCAGCACAAACCAATGACAAGCATACGATCGAGCACTTTGGGCAAAATTAAACTTTCGAACTATACAGCTTCAAATCCGAGAATGTCGATAAATCCGAGAATGTCAATGTCGATTTTCGTCTGTTGCAAATAATTTCAATTTCGACAACTCTGAAGTATTAAGTCCATCTTCTGTTAATGTTTTCTCCAGCCGGGAATTCTCCTCGTTGAGTAGCCTATTTTTTGAGGATTTTTCATCTTCGGAAATCTACAAAATTATTATGTCACTAAAGTCGTCAGCTTCATCATCTTATGATAGAATATCCAGCAAAATTTTAAAACAAATTGTTTTTCAAATTTCCGACATTCTGTGCTTTTTATTTAATTTTAGTATCCAGAGGGGGATTTTCCCGGACGCACTAAAACTGGCGGTTGTAGTACCTGTACATAAAAAAGGCGATAAAACTAGTTTAGGCAACTATAGACCCATATCTCTACTATCTGTTTTTTCAAAAATTATTGAAAAAGGTGTCAAACGCAGGATAGCGACGTTCTTAAATAAAATTAAGTTTTTTAACGACTGTCAGTTTGGTTTTACGTCAGGAAAATCCACAGAAGGTGCCTTACTTAAATTCTGTCACGAAATTTATAGTGCTATAAACGAGTCCAAAATTCCCGCAGCATTATTTATTGATATTACTAAAGCTTTCGATCTGGTCGATCATTCCATCCTACTGCAAAAACTTTATAGTGCAGGAATAAGAGATAATGTTTTGGATTGCTTTCATTCCTTTCTTTGCGATCGTAAGCAGAAAGTTAAAATAAATGACATCTTGAGTTCTGCAGCGACTCTAAATATTGGAGTTCCTCAAGGCTCGGTCCTGTCTCCAGTATTATTTCTGATTTTTATTAATTCACTATTTTCTGAAAACTTTCATGGGAAAATTACAGCTTTTGCAGATGACGTTGCCCTGTCTTACTCCAGTTCCAATTACTTTGAAACATATGTCAAAATGAGCCACGACCTTGAAATTTTAAGATATTGGTTCAGTGTCCATAAACTAAGGCTGAGTGACAAGACAAAATATATGATATTTAACCTAGTGAGATCAGTTTGTGTTGATTTGAATTTTACTTTCCACGCCCCAACCTGCTTAAAATATCTTTTTTCACCAATGAGAGCTGAAGATGAGGTTTCTTATTCTTTTGACCAAAATGCGAGTTGTTCTCCATACTGCTTTGATATTGAAAGAGTTGATAGTTTTAAGTATCTGGGAGTGTTAATTGACACCAAATTAAATTGGAGAGATCACACCGTGTATCTGAAAGCGTATTTTAACAATTTGGTCAGACAATTGTATCACTTAAGCCTATATTGTCCCTTTTCAGTTCTAAAACTAGTTTACAACGGTTTGTTTTTGTCTAAACTACAATATGGATTAAGCTGCTGGGAAGGTACACATTTTAATAAACTGGAACCATTGATTGTAATACAAAAACATTCCGTTCGAATTATTTTCAAAGTTCACCGCAGAACGCCCAGTTTTAATCTATTTCAAGCACTAGGTACACTTCCATTAAGGCATTTGTATTTTTTTAAGGTTCTTAGAATTTTCTTCGAGATCTCAGGTTATCAAACACCAAGAGTTTATGATTCAGCTAATCTACGGGTTAACACTAGAAATTTAGTGATAGTTCCCATTTGCAATAAATCGCACTTTAGTCGCTTTTACAGCATTGTTGCTCCTCGTCTATTTAACCTTTTGCCACCAAATATTAGAGGCGAGTCCAGAAAGACAACGTTTTCGAAAAAAATCAAATTTTAGCTCTTTTCAATTGATCACTTGAGCGTTGAAAAACTGTTGAATCCCTTAATATAACCTTTGCATTTGTTTTCAATATTATTTTTTGCTATTTTTCTCTATCTACGGTCTTTTATATCTTAGTTTAATTTATGAGACCCCCACCATAAATTAACGATTCATGTTTTTTTCCTCCCTTATTAATGGGCATTCGACTCTTGCGTAAAGCAACTGAATGCTTTGTATTTTATCTGCATCTTCTTCAGCACCATTTAAAATTTCAAATATCTAGTAAGTTGTATTTCTATTTTATTTTATTTCTTTCTTTAAATTTTTCAGAGGATTTTGTTGAATTTATTATAGCTGTAAGTTTATGCACATGAAATAAAGACTGTTATTATTATTATATATTTCAAATAGTCAATGACAAGCAGATTGAAAACGAAGAACTAACAAAAGTATTATTGGAGTGTTCGATAAATGTCGAAATTTCGATGTGAAGAATGCACGCCACTCCAGAAGGCCAGTTCAAAAAGAAGAACAAGGAAATAAAGGCGCTAATTGAAGCAAACCACTTGTTCATGACACAACATAACAACCTATTCCTTAAACGAATTATCACTGGCGACAAAAAATGGATCATATGCGATAACGTTCAACGAAAAAGAAAAGAACGACAAACATTGCAAAGACAGAGTTTCATTAAAAGAAGGTATTATCATTTGAAATTCTGTTGAAAATAAAAACTTATTAATTTTTTGGCCAATATAAATTGTTTATTTTTCTTTGAGAATGTAAAAGTTTGGTAGGACCAGAACAAATTGAGCATTCAAATCTAACTTTGGTTTTGCAAAAGTTCGACATTTATTCATTTTCGTACTCACAGCTTTCATCCGCATCTGGTTCCGGTAAACAGTCCCTTTCTGAATTGTTACATTTTATAGATTTATAAAAACGATGGTAAGCTTTAGGAATTGTGAAGTTTTCACACATTTTCATCGCATCCTTGTATATATTTAGCATTTGATATAGAGGTTAACTTTTGAATGCTCGCAATTTTTCAACCCCTTTTTTACGAATTTTTGCAGCTTGGCAATCTCCTTGAATATCTGCTATGTAAAAAATAGTATTTGGAAAATCTTTTTTGTAACGCAATCAGCAAACTCTACGCCAAGGGATATTATTTACTATTGTTACGTTTGATGAAACCAATTTGAAGCTAATGCAACATTTTTACCTCAAAAGGAAACGGATTGTTTCTGCCTGGCCTTATTTGCGCCCAACCTTCTGGCGTGTAAACTGGAATAAACTTGGGTTTCCTCTCTATTTTTTAGTGTATAAAAACGCATTTCATTTGTGTGTGTCCAGTTTCAAAAAACTTGTGGTTAATGGTCTTTAAGGGGGGAAATACATGTAAAATGGAAAAGAAATTGCTAATTTCAGATTGACTTAAAATATATATACTGTTTATTCAGAAAATTTTTAATATTAAATCCTCAAAGTACATATCTTATAGTAAATGAAAATATTTTTTTAATAACTTTTTAACACAAAATGGAGGCGATGCGAGCAAATGAAATAAACACATCAAAAACAGCCTCGTACAACTTAACGCCTTTTCCGAGAAACTTGCAGCGTTCAGAGAAAAAAAAATATGCTAATGAGATCTATAATTCATAGGTGAACCAATTAAATTTAGAAAAAAAAATCAAATTTTTACATTAATATTAGATTTAAAAAAAAAATCGATTTTTTTTCAAAAAAATCACGTTTTAAACATTGGTAAACTAATTATTTTTCCGAAATTACAAGAAAATGTAGGTTCAACGATGAGATAATACTCTTTTGTACATGTGATATAAATTTGAGCCGAATATGTTCAATATTTTTTGAGATATCTTGTACGGAAATTGAAAAAGTACTACTTTGAGAAAAACGCGTTTAAAGTTCTTAAGCTCCACCGATCTGGGGAACGCCGCGCTGTCTATAACTGGCTATAACTCGAGAACTAATACGAATATCGCTTCAAAACTTCTTTTGGTATATTTTAAGAGTATTTCGAACACTTTGATGTAATAAAAAAAAATCGTTTTTGTTTTAGCAGTTACATGTATCTCCCCCCTTAAGCTCGGGTGAGTTCGGACAAGTTTCAGGCACATTGCTGCGCATATTGAATTTTTCTGTTGACCACCACACCCGTCTGAAATCATTCTAATGGGTTCAACATCCTTCTGGTTTGAAATGTATTGAAAAATACATGTGGAGATTTCGTTATCTCCTCTTTTTCCTTACGTTTCATCCCATATGTAACACAAAACTTTCTGTATTCCAAGATTGTAAACCGTTAGGTTATACACTGCCAATTTACGCATATATAGTAAATTTCGGAGCTTGGTCCATTAATACGGCTTACAGATCAAAGTTGAATGCTCTTATTTTTTTATTAGATTGCGATGCTTCATTGTCTAAATCCCTTTCAAGTCGAGCGGACTCTTTCTTCCCCATGTGCCATTCAAAGTTTAATTTCTTTTCCTCCTGTTTTTCTGAACTAAAGACTTTGTAAGCTAAACAGAACTTGCACTAATCTTTCTTTAGCTTGAAAAATCCTAAATTGTATCGTCTGAAAACTTGCCTGCATTCGCTTCTGTTTTGTTTTGCATTCCTCTGCATACATTTTATGCATGATTTGCACATTAAGAGATGTATCTAAGTGCTTTCTCCCTCTCGATTAACGGCAATAGTGAGACTACTGCAAGAAAAGAAACAATATGCTTCTCTATGTTCAGTTTGAGGCAGTTTATTATGCTTGCCCCGTCGATCTTTCTCAAAGCATCCTTGAGCGGTCTTTTTGTAAAAACGCTCCTTATGAAGGAGTCCGTAATATTCAAAGTTGCCAAAAAGAACCTGCGGCATACCTTTATTCTTTGCCTTTCAACCGTTATGTAATAATTCACAGTAAAGCTTCTTCGCGATTCTGTTAAATTCCTCGTTATTTGTGCTTTAAATTTCAATATCCATATTAATAAAACTCCGTTGATCATCGATATTAGCCATTCCACGAAATTTTTTGTATAAGATTTTTCTGCTTTCTTCACTGATGTTGTTGAGGTGGGCATGTTTTGCCTTTCCATTGCAAGGTGAGCATAACATAGGCTTAGCCAGCCGCTGAGCACCCTACATATGTACTATAGTACATGGCATGGAGGATTATAGTACATGGCGTGGAGGACAATAGTACATGGCGGGGAGGACTATAGTACATGGCGTGGAGGGCTATAAGCATAGCGTCTGCTCCTATGTACTTTTCGCCATGTACTATGGCGTGTGGCGCTATATTTTATCACAATCCCGAAATCGACTATGTACATGGCGCCAGAAGTCTATAAACTATGGCGCCTGGCGCTATGTGTTTTTTCAGTGTATAACATGTTACACTATACCCCGTTACATAGAACCCAACACCCTATTCTTTTAAATAAAATTCGTGGAAAATTTATAGGTTATAAATTGTAACTAACTTTGTTTACTTTTTAAACACTAACTAATCGTAGTTTATAAGGAATACATATTTACTCACCAGAAACTAATAGTTTGCCAACAAGAACAAAACTTCACTTCCCAAATTTTTCTCGTTTTTGGTATGAATAATATACATCCGAACTTTCTTCCGCCCATACAGCGATTAGATGTCTTATGAAGCTGTTTAAGATGGCAGCACATGAAGTTAACAAAACAGGTGAACCCATAGACAAATAAGAAAGGGAAATAGTTAAACTTGATGTTATACACTGCCCCTTGTTAAACTGTCCTCCACTTGACCTTACCTATCCAATCAATTGAATGTATCTCAAATTTTTAACTGTATTTCAAATTTTTACATTGCTAACAATAGAATATACAAAATTACATCACTCTAAACGTCAGATTTGTGACTTTTCGAATACTTCCGCCACATCAACCTGTTTAATTACGAGTAGATACCAACACTTCGTCGGGAAGCACGACAGGTCCTATGCTATGATGTTCTATTATCGTCTTCAAAGGATATTCTCAATGAGCCACAATACGAAAATGACAATAATAACTGCAAACTTTCATACACTAAGCGTTGTTAGTATCAAAGTACCAGGCATATTACGGAGAATGAGTATGCAATCAACAAAAGCAACAAAAGTGCGATGAATGAATTTAAATTTAATTATTTCGATCTGGATACAAATTAAATTACGGTGTTTGAATAAGAAGTTAAAAAAGCAAATAAATTAAAATTTTAATTTTTTTCAACTAAATTCAATTTCAGATGGGCCGCGTCAATTGTTCATAGCACGAAATATGAACAAAACTTTGACCGGTTGGGTCTAGTAAAATTCCACACACAATATATGTACATATGTAGATTACACACCTCTAAGGCGTATAAACAATAACCTATTCTTATCAACGACCAATAAAAATAGGTAATTGTTGCAGGCATTCAGCATAATTAATTGCTTTGCAGATTCTGATTAGACGCAGAGGCACGGTATTTATCAGCGGTTATCAAAGCAACATTGCCATGGCCGTCTAATTCTTAATTAAAATACTGAAACGGGAAGAGCTTCGCGTTCGCGATGTCTTGACGGACAACAAGAAATACAAGACAGTCGTCTGCGGACGCAATTAAATTCGTGGGACAGATAACCGCAGTCATCATATTATTATATTCAGTTTACGCATATGCGGTTTGTATGAAAATAGTTTTCGTTGGGGCTGAGCCAAGTGGATTCACAGGCTCACGTCTGGATGTCGTTGGACGATATGAAGTGGTAATTACTCTCCATATCATCCAGGCACGGCGTGTTTAAGTACCAGCTAAGCCGCCGGCCTCAAGTAAGATAAACGATCTGATTGTACAGGATACACCCCCACCCCCACCACCACAGCCACCGATCAAGCCTCCTACCTAGGCTGCTTTTGTTCGCGACTTAAATCGAGCGATGCGATACTAGAAGTTCAGCACCGAAAGAGTTTATTTATAAATATGTTGGAATAAATTACCAGCATCTCGGGACGGTATCAGTGCGAACCGGAATGGGGATGGTATGGCATGCTGTTTGCCAAGGTTCTTCTTCTGATAGCGTCGGGAGACAAGAGTGTGGAAGCGAAATAGCAAGCAAGATAAGCTCTCGTGGTGTCTATTTTTTGGCGATTTCTTGCTGCTTCTGGCTGGTAAACACACTACGACCACAACAATAAGCTATTCGTTTTTCGATTAGGTGTGAACAACTGAACAACACTTGCCGCCAACTAGTTTGGGATTGTTTATCTACGTATCAGCTGGTTATCATGATTGATATTCGAAGGTACAGACGTATCGCTTTGATGTCAGCAGGTTTTTTGCTCGCTATTGTTGTTCGGAATGCACGCGTACATGTATGATTTTTCGATAATATTGTGACGGATCATGCGATATGCGACAGCGCGAATATTATGTTCTTGCGCACTTACCTTTACGAAAGATTCGTCTTTAAGAGTGCTCAAAAGATATTGAAAACAATTTGGTACTACAATATTCACATACTTCTAACGGATTTCCATGAAATCGACTAACAGTTAATTTGTTGACAGACTAATAATCAGGTTATTATCATCAGTTCAAAATAAACAAACAACACATATGTATGGATGTATAGACAGATTCGTATGCATAGAAAAAGTATGTTTAGCGTCTGTGGGGATCGAAATACTAAATGAGCCTCCGAAACAACAATTTAAAATTTATTTATAGAAATTATTCGAACCACTTGCAGACACTTTATTTTGATTTGATTTCTGCTGATGAAAAAAGAATCGGATAAAACTCTGCTTTTAATGTAGTGATATTGCTAGAATTATACAACAATATCCATTTATAACTGCGAATTCGCAAATACATTTGAAACATTGAAATCAATATGGTTGGTCAAAGAACACATTCACCTGAAGTGGAAAAGTCACCCAACAAAGCTGCGTCAATATAGTATACAAGGCTGATAAAGTAGTAGGATAGAAATACTTTTCTTACTTGGCGTGTGAAAGATGCATAAAGCCGATTCAATTTCGTTAGAAATGACCAGTGTCGAGTTTTTAGAAATGTGGTTTGGTATCCTTTGAGCATACTCATGGAGTTAACATTTTTGATATTCGAAATTATTGGCAACGCTTTCTGGTTCAATTATTCTGTTTGGAGTTATAATTATTTAATCACTTTCATTTTTTGGATCTATTGATTGATTTTAAACGGACTCATTTTCCTTTCTTATCAAAACCAAAAAAATATTCCAGTTAAAGTGGGAACATCGTTTTTTTACTTTGTTTCGAAATCGTAAAAATTAACTTTGTTTATTGACTGCGAAAAAAGAGCAAATCATCTCAAGCCAATTTAAAATAAAACAGCTGCCAGAAAAAGTCGAGCAAGCTTGAGCAATTGAGAGGCAAAAAAAAAGTCAAATTAGAGCAATTGAAAGGCAATTCTAAAAATCGGTTGCTTTTCAGAAGTTCAACCTATCAATTCACTAATAAGACGCTCTACTCCAGTCACAATTTTTTGTTGAAAGTCTGTTCCGTGACAGTTGCCAAACAGCTGGTTGCTTGCCCAAACTTGCTCTACCAAAATAGTAGAGCAGGAATCGTGCTCTAAATTGCTCTAGTTCAACTTAGAGCAGGCTATATGAAACACAAATCAGAGCAACTTCGGACAAGTTAGGGCAGCCGAATTGCTCATTAAACACATTTTTCTGAGATATCTCAACCTAAAGCAACTCAGTAAACACAGCTAATATTGTCCCATAAACCAATTTTTATTCCGTTCGAAAGAATGCCATTAGTTCAAACACCAACTTCATAGAAATTTGCTAACGAATTGGCATCCAAATAGCGCTCATACCCGCAGCATAGATAAGTCAGTCGTCAGCGTAAAGTCCGAATTCAGTGTCGGAATGTATGGGAATATCACTTGTAAAAACTAGGTATAATATGGGCCCAATTATTGAACTTTGTGGAACCCCGGCAGGTATGGTGTTTATTTTTGATTGTGTATGACCCAATTGAACGAATCATTTTGATCAAATGTGTAGGAAAATTAAATTGCATCAGCTTATGTATAAGTCCATAGTTCCAGACGCAATCAAAAGCTTTATGAATATCGAGGGATATTGCTATAGTAGATTTTTTATCATTTAAACTACGTTGGATATTTAATTGGTGAACTGTGCTATGATTATAACGGAATTCGAACTGCTCCTTTGGCATAATATTACATCGGTCAAGAAAATTTTGGATATCATTTTTACTGTATTTCCAGTAGCTTCCTCAAAGTACTCAGCAGATTAATCGGTCTATAGTTTTCTACGATACTACTGTCTTTGCCAGGTCTTAAAATTGTGATGATTTTCGCAATTTTCCACTAGTTGGGAAAATAAGATAGTATCCGACATTTATCAAATATTATTATTAGATAATTTATAGCTATAGCAAGTAGATTTTTCAACTGGAGGTTACCAATTTTGTCTGGATCTGGAGATTTTTTATGTTTCAGTGAACGGATCAGGCGGATTAAGCTTTTACGTTTGAAAGGTGGAGGGATATAGCTGGGCTCGTTTTCCTGTTGTTGAATGCTGTGGGAAGCCTCGAATTCAACCTGATTATCTCTTAAATGGGAGGTGGACTCATATGCAGCAGAAAAGTTATCAGCGAGGGCGTCCGATTTTTCTGATTAAAAGAAGAGTAGGCGATTGTTCTGTTTAAAAGTCGGAATAAACTTGTTTTAGCCTTTCAGAATTTACTTTAGTTTCCAAAATGGTTGCCTGCTTTTTCCAAAAGAGCTTATTTTAGCATTAAAGTTTTGAATAGCATCTCTCGGAAGTTAATAATGTGGAATGTCATTGAATTTCTTACCAATAACTGTCGGTGGAGTAGCGGCTTCAAATGCAGATATAATGCTATCGGAAAACTGTTTGATACAGTTACCAATGCCTACGGTAGAATGAATGCTGGCCATATGTATATTTTTTATATTTTCTCCAAAATGGTTTTATATAGGATCCAGTTTGTATTTTTCACATCAAACTGGCGAGGCTCAGTGCACAATGGTTTTCCAAAGAATTCAAAACTATATGCTACTCCTATTCTCCAATTCTCTTCAACATTATTCTCTTTTCATATAGTCACTTATCCTGGAGTGTGATAGATAAGTTTGTTTACATGTTTTTTTATGGGCCTCTTAAACATAGAAAAACAAACTCACAAATATTCCAATTCGTAATCAAAATCGGATAATATAAACATGCCGTTGAGAAAGAGGATACTGTTAGTTACAAATGTTTAGATCAATATATCTCAGAAACGGTTATGGTTACAAGAAAAAGTTATCAAATCTTTTTTGCTGGAAATTTTCTGAGCTACAAATTTGTCCTACATTGTCTTTCTGTAGACTTTACCATTACTGAGATATTTAGGAAAGGTCACTTTTGGTGACCTGTGACCCTGTATAAAAAGTAACGCAGCACTCAGATCGATGGGGACTTTTGACATTTTGTTCAGCACGCCACTATCAAGGTTCACAACAAAATTCAGCTTTCCCCTAATTTTTCCGAAGTTTCGCCTTTTTTTATGTCGAATTTCACTGGACTACATCCCGTATACGTTTTCCCCAACTTTTATATGCTGATGACTTCATACCTACCGACTTTTGGCCGACATTCACCCTGCTTACAAGATATCTCTGAAAATTTAGATTATTCTTTTTACTAACCACCTAGAATGAAATTCACAAAAACAACCCCCCCACCCCAGCACAATTTAAGACACCTTTAAAATTCGATTGTCTACACCAACTTATATCTATCAATTTTGTCTTCTTATCAAAGCGTATCATCTCCATCAATTTCATGCATTACAGACAAAAAGCTTATCTCGATAGTATCTATTGTTCGAGTTTTATGACGCCGTTTCTGCTGTTAATTAAAAATCATTTAATGACTTTGAAATCAGTGTTAAATGTCCAATAACTACTGAGACGGTTGGTTATTGTCTATAGGAACAAATGAAATGTCATTTTTTTAGGCCCCGGGTTCCTGAGAGCCGTAAATCTTTAATGTCTGAATTGGGTTTATAAATTGACATGATGCCTGTAAAATTGGTATTATAAAGTTCACGTACCGATTCAAGCTAAGTGTTACAAATGAGTTTTTGTTGTTGTTGAAATATTTCGATGTTGCGATAGTAAATGATATTCGAAGCCATTGCATAAGACCATTAAATATTATTTAGTTTACTTGCCAAAACGGTATATATTTCAAAGATGGATATGTTGATTTTTCACCGAAACAGACAATTCTTTACCCTTACAATGGAAACGTAGTTTTTGTATAAGAGTGTCGGAATAAGCATGTTAGCTTAATTAACGTCGCCATCAGTCGCAGGTAACTAATTAATGTACCTCAATTCGAGCGTTTAGAAACAACTGGGGACCGATAAGTGAAGTAGTAAAATAGACATCCAATCGCAACGAACTTTCTGGAAAATACTCACATGCCAGCCTGTTGCAAATTTATGTAATTGTGAAATTTTATAATCAGCCACAGTTTCATACTCGTACATATATGAACATTACATAGTACAAGCTTCAACTAATGTGCAAAACTTCAACGTAGAACGTTGCCCTCTGGAATTCAAGCTACTTTACGGTTTGCCTTGTCTTCGCAACGAATCACTTCTTCGCTAATGACTTCACAGCATCAGATACAGATGAAGCAGTTGAAACATATATGTACAGTACATACATTCAACTAACAGAACGAATGTGTATGAGTGTGTTTGCTGTATGAAATTTGGGAATAAAATAAGAAAAAATTATCGTCTCCAAGTGGTTGTGAGACATATTGCGCTAATTTATAAGTGACGACAAGCCATATTGCGATTCGAAGACGTTTGACTCTATAGCAGCGGCAGTAATAGAGGCAGCATTCTGTTGGTAGAAATAGGCGGCATGCTAACAAACATATCAAGCTAACTTAAAAGGTATGCGCGTTGTGCTTGGCTTGGTAGAATTTGTTTTAAATTAGCCTCATCCAAGAGTTTCTCGACTTTAATTGGCGTTGTGATAATCTTTATTTTGTCCTCTGTTTGGAGTGGCCTTGACCGCTTGCACAGTTTACTTCTAGAAGAGCTATCGATTTGTAAATGGGCTACAGAGGGCCACGCATCCACCACACGTCAAAGCACCACGAAACACCAAAGCCCCAGAGTGGTGGTGCATGTACTGTAGGGCTCTAGAGGAAACCCGATGAGAATGAAAATGAGAATGCAACATCTACACTGTATCTACTACACTAGACTGTTGGAACGGAAGAATGATGCAAAACAATCTAGAGAAAACTTGTAGCTGAGCTGCAAGTGTTTCGTGTGCGCGCCGTTAGCAATTATATTATTTATATATCAGTCTAAAATGTGTCTGAATGTCATAGGCATGCTGCTGCTGGTGGATGGACGGCATTTTCTATTTATTCGTGCAGCTGTTGAAAATGCTCTATAAGCTCTGGGGACTTGAGTGGTTGGTTGGAAATATGCAAGTGAATGTACAAACTACGCTGATATAAGCGCCTGATGTGACGACGACGAAAACGACGTCAACGATTTGGCATGAAATGTTTGCCTCGAGCAAAAAAAAAACGTTTCAGTAACATTCCCTATTTATCTGCATAAATATCGTTACGTTGAATTTAAGCAGAAAAACTGAAAATCTTGTGCAGCAAGTTTTCAAATAAAATTCTACTGATTTAAATTTTCATATCATTGCCTTTCGTGCAGTGGTTTTCCGCTAAAATGATGTTCAGAAAATAATTTATTCACTGTGCATACCTGATCCACGGTCTTTCATTAATACCGTCAATGAATCGAAAAAGCCTGAGTCAAGAAAGGATCCAGATTTAAAGTCGAGCAAAGAAGGATGCAATTCCAAACAATAAGATACCTCAACATTTTTCTAAGTTTTCATAAATTCTAAAGAATGGAAAAACCCAAATACCTGCATTCTGCTGTGCTTAGCATAAACCTCCTATCTAGATTTTAGTAATTTTCGAGATATTCAATGAATTACGCTGGAGTTACAGGGTGTTTTCCTTCCAATTCTTCCTCTGTACGGTGACTCTGATGATGAATTTTTTGGTCTCCTTGAATACACATAATGACCTCATGTAGAAAATCTTGTTGCAGCCAGCGAGATGGAATTTTTAGCGAATAAAAGTCGGCATAAAAAGCATTGTTAAAAAGAAATAAAATTACATTCTGCAGACATAAATTTCAAAGATACATGGGTTAATTGTTTGAAATGTTAATGCAAAAACATAAATTTTGGAATATCCGTTACTAATTTTTCCAAGAATTATTTGCAAATAATATTATTTGAGGTTCTATTTTAAAGGTAATTGTAATACCATTCAAACGAGATAAAAATATTTAGAATCCAACAGGTTGTACAAAAGTTAAAAGCAATAATTTTCACCAGGATGCATTCAAAGTCGACAAATCTTTCAAGGGCTATAACTCGTAAAGGGGGCAACCTAGAGGGTTAGGTTAGGTTAAGTTAGTAAAGAGGATTGTCGGGTACGCGGCTAGAGTTAGGCCGTCAGTTTGGGCCCATTTGCCACCCTCCGCTGGCTTGTTAGAGCTGCCAAGTGCCCGCTTCGCCCAACTGAATCAGCTGACTCAGCATTACGGCACTAGCCACCTCTGCTAACTCTTGAAAATGGTAAGAATCAAAAATCTTGAGGCGTTTACTATTTAGGGCCGGACAATCGCAGAGATGCCTAGTCACCCACATAATCCGGTTAGGAATATGCCTTGCCTTTTCATTGAGAGCCACTCTGCAAGCGTTAACAGTTTTTGAAGAACATCTGTAAGACGCAAGATCGAGAATGGCTGCCCTGCTGTCGACGCAAATCGTCGTTGGTTTGGTTGATGTTCCGCTAATGAACTCAACTACCATGCGTATAGCATATACTTCAGACGGAAAGACAATAGCATAGTCCGACACCACAGGTTTAGGCTCAAATCCGTAGAAAACACGCTCGAGCCAGCTCCTGTGTCCGTCTTTGACCGGTCCGTGTAAATCCAGACGTCACCATCGGCGATAGCTCACTTTTTCTTCCAGTCTGTTCTTGTGGGTATCTTGACCTGGAAATCTCTGCCAAGATGTATTATTTTGCTCATGTGGTCCGTGTCTTCTGCAACGAGCCCAAATCTTTTGCGGCAATCTGTAAGAATACCACCGTGGTCCCACTGATTTGTATCGTTCCACATTCCGGAACTTTTGGCGCGTATCAGCGCTTCTAATGATGAATCGATCCAGGGGTATAAGTCCCAGAATCATTTCCAACCCAGCCGTTGGGGCGGTTCTTAAAGCGCCCGTAATACATATGCAAACTAATCTTTGCAGTCTTGTTAGCTCCTTGATATTGGTTTTACTCTCCGCTGCATTCCTCCACACGATCGCTCCATATACCAAAATCGGCCTCACTACTCATGTGAATATGTAGTAGGCCGCCCTAGGTTTAAGACCCCAGGTATTGAAGTAGGCAGATCGGGACGCGAACAGTGCTGCGCGAGCCTTACCTATTCTGTGCCTCACGTTAGCTCCCCAGTTCAGTTTCTTGTCTAGTATAAGGCCCAAATATTTAACACAGCCAACAAGTTCCAATGTTATTCCATTGAGACTAGGCGTGGCAATAGCCGGCACGCTGTGTTTCTCTGTGAAATGTATTTACAAGTTCGGTTTTTGTCGGGTTTGCCCTAAGACCGGCTTTTCTGGCCCAGATTTGGATCTGGTCCAGCACTGATTACATAAGGTCCAACGAAGTTTGTTGGAATGCACCCTTCACAAGTACCACAATGTCATCGGCATAAAATTCTCCAGCATTCCGTTGGCTGTCAGGATCCAGAAAAAGGGAGATATAATCCTTAATTGTGGTGTTCCGGTCCCGACTATTCTTTGCGTTTTGGCCTCCGAAAAGGTAGCCTTAATCAGCCTATTTTTGAGCAAGTTTGATGTTCAGGTCGTAAGAGTTTTATCCATTTCATATCGAACCAAAGCATCGATGATACTCGCAACAGTCACATTATTGAAGGCCCCCTCAGTGTCTAAGAAGGCTGCCAAAGTGAATTCCTTTTGCTGTAAGGATTTTTCTGCTGTACCAACAACTTTATGTAATGCCGTTTCTACTGATCTGCCCGTTAGATATGCGTGTTGATAAACACAGAGTCTCGCGACATCAATCGAGCTCTTAATGTGCAGATCAACAAGCCTATTTAGTGTTTTGAGTAGAAACGATGTTAAGCTAATTGGTCTAAAGTCCTTCACATAATGATGATTTAAAAATCGCTGCCGTTGTAATTCACTTCGGCAGCGATTTTTGTTGTATTCAATGAAATTACCTATACTTACCTTCACTTACCCTGCCCAAGAGTGCAAAAAAACGCACTTAGTAATCAAGTTTAGAGCGAACTAGGGTAACAAATATCTTAACACATGTAGATATGCAAAAAGAATTATGGCAGGAACGTATAGCAAGGCCAGCAATCCGTGAGGCACTATTAGTAATCGCACGAACCTAAGATCAAATTTTAGTTTACGATCGAAGGTTACCCCCAATACAGTAAAATGCTCCACAGAGACAAGAACGCAATCACATATCACACAAGGAAAGGCATAAGTCAGTGTCTTCAGAGAATATGACAAAGCAAAACATTTGGAAACATTCAATGAAAGGTAGGTAGAGTTCCAGAAAGTAGTAAGAGAAATCAAATCTTCTTGAAGAAGGAGATAATCATCTGAGCTTTCAATTGCCCGAAACATTTTTAGTTCATCTCGTAAAGCAAACAAGATGATGATAAAACATTTGGAAGATCGTTGATGAAGAGGCTGAATAACAGCGGTCCTAGTATCGACCCTTGAGGTACACCAGAAGAGGGGGGGAAACGGTAAGGACGATATGCCAGAGTGGGAAACAAAACAGGTGCGATTAATTAGGAACGAAAGAAAGTAAAGGCTCACAGATACCGTAGTGATTTAATTTGAGTAGAAGAATCCCAAAATTGACAGAATCAAATGCCTTAGAGAAATCTGTACTTACAGCATCAACTTGACAGTTCCGATCTAACGTCGAAGATACTGCATGAGTAAATTCAACTATTAAACACGTAACGCTCAATGGTTTTGGAAAAACAGGCAAGGTTGGAAATAGAGCGATAATTTGAGGCGATGTTGCGTTAACCAAAATAGGAAAAATATTTGTTGGCTTCCAGGAGGCGGGAAATTTACCAGTACAAAAACTTATGATAGGGGAACACATAAGGAAGATGCAAGATTTTTCACAAAAAAGTTAGGAAGGCCACCAGGGCCAAGAGAGTAATTGGAATCAAGAGACGTTATAAAGGATTCAACTTCAAGAGGATTAGTCGAGAGTGAAGAGAGACAAGGAGGGAAATTGAAAGAAACATTATAAGAAAGATGAAACGTTGAGCCGCAGTATATTGAAGAGAAAAACAGTGCAAAGAGATTACAAACGTCGAGGGGATGAGCAGCAGTGATATTATTAAATGTCAGGGAGTCAGGTATAGGAGAGGATGATTTTAAAGAGCGAAGGTTAGGTTGTACTGGCTGGCACAAGGCCACACATTTAAAGAGCGAAAAAATGACCAGAATTTTTTAGGGTCATTCGAAAACAGAGAAGATTTCAATGTGCGAAAAGTAGTTGCGCATGGCAAGTCTAATTTCATTCTTGGTAGCAGCACGTACGCGAGAGAAATCAGCAAAGTCTTGATCAGAATGAGAACTTAAAAATTCACTAAGTGCAGCATTTTCTTACGCAAGCGGAAGATTGGAGTGCGAGAGGTGATTGAATTAAGGAGAATAGTGTAGGCAATGTTGACGCCAAGCCCTCGAAACAAGCTAAACAAATTAATGGAGGTGAGATCGACAGCTAAGAGGTCAAAATTGTTTTTTTTTTTTTAAGTTATAACAAGGCTTATTGGAAAATCTAGCACGATTAGATAGGTTAACGTTTATATCTACAAAGAGGGACGGATGATGGGGGTCATAGTTAGTATAAGTAGAAGTGGAGGGAGATAGCAATGTCGGAAAAGATTAGATCAAGGATCTTATTGTTTACATTAGCGACAGACCTAAATTGGGAAACGGAACAAGATTAAAAGCAAGATGCGGAACAAGATTAAAAGCACGCGATATACTCCAAGGCAACTTGATCTGAATCACCCTGAATATAGAGAGTGCATATTCCAATATGGAAAAATGGACTCCTTAATTATTTTCTAAATACTGCATCAGCTGAATATATTTTTATTGAAATTCTCGTTTCAATTTCGAAGATTTTTCGCTCCAAACTAGTGACACGCACAGAAAGAAATCCAGCATGCAGAGGGCTTTTCGAAAATCAGCGTTCCGATTCAATCGATATCCTCTATCCAAAAATGCATTAGTTTTACTATCAGCACACTAATCTATCATTCATTTACTTTTCAGCTGATTTTCCAATTTTGGCGAGAATGTTGCCAGACGCAGTAATCAGATACATATGTATGTGTATTTTTTTTTTTTTTTCAAATTATCACATTGTAGAGCACGACATATTTGTTCAGCAGAAAAACAAGAACAAACACGTCAAATTATCCATATATGTATATATAACACCTTAAACTTTTATGTCAATCACACTCTAAACTCTATGGAACAGCTTCTAGCAACAAGATAATATCGAAATATTTCGACTTAATTTTTTTGACTGTTAACCAATCGCAATAACAGTAAAAACAGCAGCTAACATACGAAAGGTGTTTATCAATGGAAAAAGCCAATTCAAATAGGGAGTTTACCCATAGACTATAAAAAAAATTTGACATTGTGTTGAATGTGTATATATGAAATTATCATCATATGTGTAGTATGTGTCTTTATCACATGTGCAATGAATGCGAAAGGTTTTTTCAGTTTCAAGCCGAACAATTTTATTTGGCAGCCATTTGAGCGATATAATTGTCATAAAATCAACAATGTCATAGTGAAAATAAAAGCCCATAGGCATTAGTATATACTAGAGTAGAATTAATAGAGGTCTAAAACACTAATAATTTTCGCAGCCAACAAGCCCATAAAATTACACACATATGAACGGATGACGGCGCACTATCAATTAGAATTAATTTCCTAATTGTTGACTTTACGTTATTTAGATCAGATATATTTAGATAGCCGGAGGTACCTCTATGTGTTTGTTGTTGACTCGAGCGGAGAGTATTAGCGATATTACTAAATATCATGATCATCTAGATACAGCCCTCAATGCAATAAAAAAAATATAGTTATCTAAACATGGAACGTGTTTTATGAACGTCGAGCTAAGATCGAATATACCTAAACAAATCTGATAGAATCGAATTGTTCGATAGATTATAAGAGAGTATCAGTACAACACCTGGACTTTTATGTTTACCTTTTGTTTCCCATAAATACTTGCTACTTGAAAACATCAAAGACGACCAAATTTTCAAACTGGATGAATATCGTAAAAGCTCTCTTCCACTTTTGAAAAAATCATGAATATTCAAGTGCTGTGATTAGCAAGAACAATAATTCACACAAACACTAGATTACCAAACGAATCGTTAGCAAAGTGAAATGTTTGACAGAACTACGAGGGTTGATACAAAAGTAGTGATAATCGGCTATTTCCAGTTCGCATAAAATTGAAGAAAATTTGTTACTACCTCATATATACACTAAGTCAGCATAAAAAAAGCATACAAATAGGCCACGATTCCAGGGAGGTACATTCATCATCAAGATCATAAAAATTCATCTCAACCACTCCATAGAAGAGAATAACATCATACCCAGTAGACAATTCGGCTTTAAAGCCAAACACTCCACAATGGACGCACTAATGGTTCTAAAAAGTGCCGTTGAGGAAAGTATCCAAAACAAAAAAGTTTTGGGTGCCTGTCTCATTGATCTGCAGAAGGCCTTCGACTCCGTTTGGATTGAAGGACTCCTGTACAAAATGATCAATTTTGGTTTCCCAACATGGTTAATTAAAATTGTTGATAACTTTCTTTGAGGCAGAAAGGCTTTTGTCACCTTTAATGGGGCTCTTTCGGAAGAATTTCCAATTGACCCAGGTGTACCTCAAGGCTCCATTCTCGGATCTATCTTATTCAACATTTTCACAGCAGATATCCCAGGATTTTCAAATAATTCTCCCATAGGTGTTTCTGTCAATCTATACGCAGATGACCTCCTCTTCTGGAATTCGCAGCATAACCCGAACTTCGTAACAGCGGTGTTACAAAGGTACGCTAATCAGCTCGTGGCATATTACTCAAAATGGGGCTTGAACATAAATGCCAACACAAGAGAACTGATATTTTTCAGAGGCACCCATACCGAGTTCAAGAGAAGAATAAAAGCAATCAAAAACTCCAAAATTATTATTAATGAGCAGTCAATCACTCCTTCGAAAACCGATAAATACCTTGGCATAACGCTCGACCCTCGCTGAAGCTGTAGTCAACACGTTCAGACAAGCCTCAACAGGGCAGCCGGCGCATACCACCACATAGGCTGTATCTTCAAGCCGAACTCCATTATCTCAACTCGAGCAAAAACAATCGCCTATTAACAACTGATTAGACCTATACTTACTTACGGTGCCCCTATCTGGTCCTCCACTCTTCCTTACGTACTTGAGAAACTGGCAAAATTTGAACGCCGCATCCTCCAAAACATCACGTCACTCTACTTTAAGGCGAATGGCCACTACTAAAGGTATAGTGACCTATACCACCAATCGAAAATAGCACCTCTTTCCTCTTACTTGGTTCATCTAAAAAATAACTCTATTCGACGCACCATAGAGCACCCCAATCCTATTATCCAATCGCTCCATCCTAGACCTGGATTTTAACGATCAGAACATTATCTAAGGAATAGCTCATAGGCAATGAGCTTTTCACTCACAACAATTGAAGTTCCCAAGTGAACTTTTTTGTTTTGTTTTACTTGATCAAAATCCAATCACCTCTTAAATTCCATATTTCTCTTCTAAGACACCTTAATTCCGGACACAAACCGACTTTATCTCTCTCTTTTCCTTAAAACACCCAAGGTAACTAAGTAGATGAGCTTAGCTACAAACATATACTGTATTTGAAAAAATTCCAAAAAGGTTAGAATTTCGAGCCACAAGCCACATAAGGCAAAGCTCAAACCTCCATCTATCATGTTAAAGAAATAGTTTTAGGTCATCTATTTCAAATTCCTCACCACTTCACCACCACAAAACCTACCCCCCTCAGTTGGGAGGTACATTCATTTGAATACGAACCATCAAAGAGAGAACATCAAAATAGAGAAAAACGATATTAGAGCTATCATTAAGTACCTGTATTTGAAAAAAATGTCTACCAAAGACATACACAGCGACTTGATGGAAGCATTAGAGGACTCTGCTCCTCCATATTCCACAGTTGTACGCTGGGCCAAGGAGTTTAATCTAGGAAGAACATTTACTGAAGATGAACACCGCGAAGGATGTCCATCCACGTCCGCCCACTAAAGACGACGTGAAAAAAGTCGAAGATGCCGTGTAGGCAGATCGAAGAGGCAGGTAGCTGAGGTCACAGGGATTACATATGAAGAAGGTATCGAATTACATATGAAGAAGGTCTCCGCGCGTTGGGCGCTGAGAATGTTAGCCGACGACCACAAGAAGAAACGAGTCGACATTTCAAGCGTGAATCTCGAAAAGTTCCAGGCAGATCAGCAGAATTTTTTTGTCACGTTTCGTAATCATGGTCGAGACCTACATCCACCATTTTGAACCAGAAACCACACAGCGATCGATGACGTGCAAACGACCCTCTTCACCAACGCCGAACAAATGCAAAGAGTCGAGCTTGGCGGGGAATGCTTTGCATCAGTTTTTAGGACGCTGAAGTAATTATTATGGTGAAATATTAAGAAAAGAGGACCACTATGTCAGACTTATTAGTACGCAGACCAAATGAGAAGATTGCAAGAGGTTATTGAGGAATAAAGACGTGGCAAACTGCGAGCCGGAGTGCTGTTTCATCCAAGACAACGCACTGGTTCACAAGGCTGCTGTAGCGATGGCTGCAATTCAAGAAACAGGATTCGAACTGGTTGAACATCCAACCTATTCGCCAGATCTAGCTTCCAGTGACTTCTACCTCTTTCCTCGACTCAAGGAACACCTTTAGAGCAAGACATTTGAAGATGATAGCGAAGTGATGGCCGCTATTGAGACGTTTTGGGAGAATAGAGACAAATCAGTTTTTTCTAAGGGTATCTTGGGTTTGGAAAAAAGATGGTCTAAATGTATTAAGTTGTTAGGAGACTATGTTGAAAAATAAATACTTTTTTTTTTCAAGTTTAATCTCCTTAGTTTATATTGATTATCATTACTTT